>NDFZ01005421.1:67529-92153 GCA_002192655.3 Mamestra configurata
CGTGGGTTCGATTCCCACCCAGGACAAATCTTTGTGTGATGAGCATGATCATTTGTTCTGTGTCTGGGTGTAATTTGTGTATAATATGTATGTATTTAGAAATATATAAGTATGTTTATCAGTTGTCTGGTTGCCATAGTACAGGCTCTGCCTAGTTTGGGATCGGATGACCGTGTGTGAGTTGTCCCAGGATATATATATTATGTCAGCATAGAAGACGGGGCCCGCTAGGGCCAGAACCTGCCAGGGTTGCGGAATTTGTTCGAAAGAGTCACCGTGGCCCTGGAACGCAAAGGGCTTTAGAATGGAAAACGGATGAGTTTTAGTCAATAAGAGTCTGACACGCTCTTCCGCTCCACCCAGAGCAGAAGAAGTCATTTGATGATTTGCCATCCTTAAAAAAAAAAAAAGTCTCTTGCAGATGTAAATGCGGCCTTTTTTTGGCATGATCATAATAATGTGAGTAGCATCAAATTAATTAACCCTGTCATTCCCGTCATATTTTATGGTCAACAATGACAGTGGGTGGACAGGTATAGAAGCCACTCTAATATGTTAATCGATAATGATAATAACTGCTAATTATTCCTCGATTATGATCATGTAGTATTAATATTAATGCTACGGCCTGTATGTGCCATATGTGGCACATGGATGGCATCGGTATGATGTCATCTACGTGTTCGTTCGAGGAGGCTATTTCGAAGACATCTCGATTGTGTAATGCATGGTGCGTGGTTGGAGTTGTATGTGAAGGTTTGATGAGTGAAGACTTTCCATGGCATGTCTCTAAATCAGTTGTTAAAAATGTGTTTGGAATGGGTCTATTTGTGGAAGTCCTTCAAATTCAAAATACACATTTATTATTTCACATGGCCACAGAATGGGCACTTAGAAAACGTCAGAAGCCTGATCCGGGTGTCAATTGGTCGTTTGTTATAGATAAGAACCGGTGAGAAATTAAAAAAAAAATGATTGATTTTTATAACGTTTCCATGTTATGTATTTATTCCAACTAAGTACATAAAAAACTTTTTATAAAAAATACAACCGACTTCCAAATTAAAGTTATTTTATACTTTTTAGTGTTTTTTATTTGGAAGTCGGTTGTATTTTTTTTTGTTTTAAGTAAAATGTTTTTTTTCTCACTTTTTAATGTTCACATGTGCTTACCCCTTTACAGCGTACCGGCGTGATGTTATGTTATGAACTGGTGAAAACAATAGCCAGACATGAGATTTTCAACCTTTGGTGTGCCCACGCACTTCCCAGTAGTACCCCACCGTCTTTTGGTATGCCCACGCACTCCCCAGTAGTACCCCAGCGTCCTTTGGTATGCCCACGCACTCCCCAGTAGTACCTCAGCGTCCTTTGGTATGCCCACGCACTCCCCAGTAGTACCCCAGCGTCCTTTGGTATGTCCACGCACTCCCCAGTAGTACCTCAGCGTCCTTTGGTATGCCCACGCACTCCCCAGTAGTACTACCCCAGCGTCCTTTGGTATGCCCACGCACTCCCCAGTAGTACCTCAGCGTCCTTTGGTATGCCCACGCACTCCCCAGTAGTACCCCAGCGTCCTTTGGTATGTCCACGCACTCCCCAGTAGTACCTCAGCGTCCTTTGGTATGCCCACGCACTCCCCAGTAGTACCCCAGCGTCCTTTGGTATGCCCACGCACTCCCCAGTAGTACCCCAGCGTCCTTTGGTATGCCCACGCACTCCCCAGTAGTACCCCAGCGTCCTTTGGTATGCCCACGCACTCCCCAGTAGTACCCCAGCGTCCTTTGGTATGCCCACGCACTCCCCAGTAGTACCCCAGCGTCCTTTGGTATGCCCACGCACTCCCCAGTAGTACCCCAGCGTCCTTTGGTATGCCCACGCACTCCCCAGTAGTACCCCAGCGTCCTTTGGTATGCCCACGCACTCCCCAGTAGTACCCCAGCGTCCTTTGGTATGCCCACGCACTCCCCAGTAGTACCCCAGCGTCCTTTGGTATGCCCACGCACTCCCCAGTAGTACCCCAGCGTCCTTTGGTATGCCCACGCACTCCCCAGTAGTACCCCAGCGTCCTTTGGTATGCCCACGCACTCCCCAGTAGTACCCCAGCGTCCTTTGGTATGCCCACGCACTCCCCAGTAGTACCCCAGCGTCCTTTGGTATGCCCACGCACTCCCCAGTAGTACCCCAGCGTCCTTTGGTATGCCCACGCACTCCCCAGTAGTACCCCAGCGTCCTTTGGTATGCCCACGCACTCCCCAGTAGTACCCCAGCGTCCTTTGGTATGCCCACGCACTCCCCAGTAGTACCCCAGCGTCCTTTGGTATGCCCACGCACTCCCCAGTAGTACCCCAGCGTCCTTTGGTATGCCCACGCACTCCCCAGTAGTACCCCAGCGTCCTTTGGTATGCCCACGCACTCCCCAGTAGTACCCCAGCGTCCTTTGGTATGCCCACGCACTCCCCAGTAGTACCCCAGCGTCCTTTGGTATGCCCACGCACTCCCCAGTAGTACCCAGCGTCCTTTGGTATGCCCAAGCACTCCCCAGTAGTACCCCAGCCTCCTTTGGTATGCCCACGCACTCCTCAGTAGAACCCCAGCGTCCTTTGGTATAGTAACACTTTTAGTTATGAGACCGTTGATTTTATATTGTATCGGAGTTGGAGAAAACTCCACGGGAAATAATGCTTCCCCAAGTGTAGTGAATCAGAATCAGAAACGGAAATCATTTATTTAATAATAATATTATCTCTGGACAACTCACACACGGTCATCTGATCCCAAACTAGGCAGAACCTGTACTATGGCAACCAGACAACTGATAAACATACTTATATATTTCTAAATACATACATATTATAGACAAATTACACCCAGACACAGAACAAATGATCATGCTCATCACACAAAGATTTGTCCTGGGTGGGAATCGAACCCACGACCTCCGGTTTAACAGTCAGGGTCACTAACCACTCGACCAACAGGCCAGTCAAATTTGCAAAGAATGTATACCCATACCATAGGTGTAAAAAAACATAGTTTTGATGGTGTAAAGGGAAAAACAATTGGATCCAGTACATTCTACCGTATGGCATGCAACATATAATAATCATAAGTATTGCAAATCTATATTAATCAATAATTGTCTGGTAATCAATTTATTATACATACATGTCTTTTTCTTAAAAGTAAAATTCACCGAAAAAACAATAGTCATACATTAAGCTACATAAAATTAGAAATATAACAAATTTAATAAAATTAATAAAATTAAACATTATTGTGCAATGTTAAAGGGTGGAAGATGAACAGCTGTATTCCTATGTTTAAATCCCTAAAATTCCTTTCCATCACTTTAAATATAAAAGTGATGGAAAGCTTAATAATTTACTCAAAATTTAAATATAAAGTGATGGAAAGGTTAAATTTTATGGATTTAAACAGGAATACAGCTGTTTGTCTTCATAAAACATTGTTTCATAATAAATTGTCTTCTATGTTAACTTTCTCTGATTAGAATCGGATGCAGTGCAACGAGCTCTTTTAAAATAAAATATGGCTTCTTGTGCAATATTTTTAGAAAGGACATAATTCTAGCGTTCCTAATTAGGTACACATGTCTTTAGAAAAATAATATATCACTAATTAAAATAAGTTATTCTTGCACCTAATCAAAATGTTTGAGATATCTTCACAGAAAGTAACATACAATTAAGTAATGTTATACAACTTTCGTGAAAACTATTACAAGTTACATATTTATGTGGTTTAGATCCGAACGGGGGATAATACCGTACGAAATGTCACGAGCAGTAGTTCACGTAATACATACGAAGAGCACTTATAATGCAGCTATCTTTACACATGGAACAGTTATCTGTGTGTAAATAGGGTTTAGAATAGATAGAGTAGAAGGTAAATATAAAGTTGTAAAAGATTTTACGCAACTGAACTGCAGATTAGGCGCAGTTTTAGTGGATCGTTGTGATGCTCTGATTACAATGATAAATTGTGTGCAGGTAACATTGTGACTGGCTGCTCCGGTAGGTGGGATGAGAGGAAGTGGCCGCATGAAATTGTTGAGATCTTGTTTGATATCGACATCCACTTGTATTTGGTGGAGATTATGTTTTTCAGACACCTCCGTTTTTTTTTATTAATTTCGTTGCGAGATCCATCTCAATTGAATCGTTTCTTCAATGGCTCGGCGTTTTTCTGGTGGTGGCCACGGTTGATTCTGTATTTTAGCAGTTGCAGTGGTTGGAAATAGCGCGTATCTAGTAGATTTGGCCCTTAAAAACAAAGCGTTCGGTGACGATGACGCGAGTACCATGATTTTTGTTCACCCAAAAAGTGCTCAACGCGCCTTAAGAAGTTTTCACTTAAAAAAACCGTTGTATTTCGGCATTAACAACGATGCTAGTCGAAATTTGGCTGAATTTTTGAAGAGTGTTAATTACCTGTTGCACCTCGTCTAAAGTTATGATATTTTAAGTTGAAATGTGGGGTAGTTATAGCCAATGGCAGCAGCGCTAGATTATAGTAGGCGCCAGATAAATGTGGAATAAAGTATATTGACCTTTCCCTAATAACTGTTCATAGGTACCTGAACAATTAAATATGAATCGTTTTTCATTATTAGACAATGTTAAGGATCACGAGAGATGATGATTCGGGACAGCTTTGTGTCATTAATTCCGTTTTTCAAATTAAAAATGTCAATAATTGTAGGTGGGTCAATGACCGTTATTCCACGATTATCTGGCGCCTACTATAGTATAAATGCGTCACATATCTACCATAGTTATGTGAGATATCTTTGGGCTGCTCGGTGTGGCTACTTTATTTGCATTCTTTCTTCTTTTGTTTTTCTTTTCTTTAAACAAAACTTTAAATTTTTAATAAATAGCTTTCAAACGATGATAGATGACAGTTCTCAATTTTCAAAACGTTCTTTGCACGCAGTTTAAACTGATGAGCTGACTGAACTGATACTGAAGCTCAAAGACAACACAGCGCGATATAGCACACTATTCTGCGCAGTTCAAACTAACAAATAAATACAAATCTTAACAAAGATATCGCTCAAAGAATTTTCCTCATCACGTGTCGACTCCTCAGGTCTTAAGTCGTGCAAGTGACGTCGATAATGTGCTAAATTGTTATGTAAATGCTCGTGTATATAAACAAGAGGTCGTGCAGCGGGTGAGAACTAGTAACAAGGTACATCTGTGGCTCTGCATAAGGTACTGATGGGATGCCTCGTTTGCTTACTTCAAATGTTAAGCTGAGTCCTTTGTTTCTACTGATGGTTTCCTGGAGTAAAGTTATGCTGGGGCTTGAAAAGTTTCCTTTGTATTTATACAAACTTTGTCTATTTTCACTTACCTACTATTGTAGTCGCTAGAATTTGGAACCCTTCGACAGGAAAAGTGTAGCGGCATCGATGCCGCCACATGAAAAACTAGGAAGCGAAATTTGTACGGCAACAAAAAGAATCGCAACACCATCTATCCTATCAGCGACGAACTAACAATGAAATTCTGCATCGCGCAAGCAAAGTTCTCCGTGCGATTTGAACATATACAACAGTCCGAATATCAACTATCGGGCAGTTGCCCACCAGACACAACACCCGTCTGGTCGGAGAATCCTCCCTCTTCTATGGCGGTGTGCGGGACTTTAATCTCTGTTTCGCTTACCTCTATAAAGGTATTCAATCTGCCTAGAGTCTAGGCAGATTGAAAACCTTTAAATATAGTTGGGAATAGTCTAGGCCCTAGACTATTGCCAACTATATTTCGGTCGGCTTCCAGTCAAACTGGATTTAGCTGAATACCAGTAATTTTCGAGGACTGCTATTTGACCCCCACAACCCACTGGGTTACACGGTACTTCTTGGCATGATTGGTGTCAGATTTTCTGGTTTGTGACAATCCGTAACGACAGGCAAGGACTTTCAAATGACAGACGGGACCAAAGGCTTAACGTGCTTTCCGAGGCATGGAGGAAATTTTAAACATCAATCAAAGCTTTCCTTTGGTTCAACATCCCACACTGCTTGCCTTCCATTCATCCAAACATTTCGGCATGTTTTTCATTCACATTTTCCGCCACAAGTTCTCGTTACTGGAATTTTCCTGTCATTGTGCCTTCCAATCACAACCTGCATGTTTGTGGACATATTAGTATTGACGCGCATATGTTTATTATCTCTGCAAGTTAGACGTGCTAGAATGTTGAGCACGTATGAGTCATAGAGATCTTTGTTTTGTTTTGCATAGCATGTGTATGGAACACACGTTATTCTCCCTTATGGTCGGACCTTCAGAAATTATTGACGCGTGTCTGTTTGTTTAGATGTTTGATATTCATGAGATGTCGGGACAGCTTTGGAGAATATAAAGGATCTTCTTCCTTAGAGTGACGCTTTCGGGCTACTAAATGGAATAAGTCATTACCTTTGGCGCCTCCTTGGGCATTTATGCTAGAATATGAACTATGCGCATGGAAAGCTGCTAGACTATGACCACAGATTTTCCATTCTACTTACGTAGTTACAATTTCTAACACCCCCGTTCTTTAAAGGAATTCCACACTCCATTCGACTCAGTCGCCATGACAACGAAAAAACTCCTCTGGTCGAGGAAGTTAATTTATAATAAATAAATGAAACAAAGACTTAATGTTGCTCAGAACTAACCCGCATGCAAATGCGAAAACCTCAAGTAAATCTGTGCAGTATCTTCGCGAGATTACTTTTAACAGACAGAACGACAAAAAATACAAAAAATCTTTTTTTGTACTGTATGTTCCTTTTTTCTCGCCCTTAATCCATTTTTAGTATTTTTTTTCAATGTACAGAAACAACCGTTCCTACTGATTTATTATATGTATAGATTATCAATTTGATTGAGGGGTGTTGAGTCGAGCTAAAGTGGAGGAAATAACTCTGATTAAGGTTGTTTACTATACAACTATTTTTTTTAACTAAAATTTCAACTTTATAATTATAATAGATTCTTTATTTCAGGCAACTAAGGCCCATAAAACACAATACATATATAAGTATAAAACAATAACTATAAACTAATACATATTTGATAAACTGAACTTCAAATCGACTGCACACGAAGTGAGTGTACAGCAGTGGTACATGGGCTTTATCCAACATGGCACTCTACCAGTCAATCTTTAAATTAATAAAAATACTACTCTGTGGTAGGTTTGCAACAAATAAACACAGTCGTTCGAAAATTACTGTAATATATTATTTATATATATATGGATGGATGGATGGATGATTGTTACTCTTTCACGCAAAAACTACTGCATGGATCTTGTTGAAATTTGGCGCAGAGGTAGATTATAGTCTGGAATAACACATAGGATTCTTTTCATCTCGGGAATATGTTCCCTTGGGATAACTTTCGACATTAACGCGGGTGGAGCCGCGGGTATCTAGTTAGTAATATAGTAGTAATGTGTTCGCACTTTCTAGCTTGCCTCTCAAGAATCGACACCAGCAGCGTCAAATAAAACCCATATAAGGCTGTTGGCTTAGGAAACGCGTACGGATGCGATTTTGTCTGTCATTACCGAGTGTCGGTGACTGAACTGCTACGACGATAAACGTAGAGAATCCTGTACTTATGGTCTAATGGACTGACCGCATATTTATTTAAAGTTCTAATAGGAAATGCAAAGAGCCTGTACGTTTTGGGATATTGGAATTTTTTCTTGGGTTATTCCTACGTTTTTGATCTGGATAGACTTCTGTGTTAAATTTGATTGGGGTTAGGGACTTACCTCTACATTCTAAGCAATTTCCTTTACTTGACTCAATCAAATTGACTGATACAGCGTGGTGTTATTTATTGTATCGTATGGGATCATTCAGTTCCCTTCAACATTTTTGAGCTGAATAGTGCACGCGTCATGTTCGTGAAGGGGGTGCCCCTTCACGAACATGACGCGTGCACCATTCAGTATCAGTAGAGACTGGTCATCCCTTAGATTATTTATTTATTAAAAGTTTATGCACTAGTAAAAACACTGTACAAAGGCGGATTTAATGCCTTAGGCATTTTCTACCAGTGGACCTTAGGGTGGTGCAGAGACAACATGGCAGGTGCAACTTAAAGAAAAACTAAAAATAGAGAGAAGAAAAAAAAATAATTATAAATACATAGATACATACATACACATAAACAAGGTTATTAAGAAAAAACGAATCCAACGAATTAACGCTGTGATGATTCTACCAACTTCTTGCGAATGTGCTCACGTGCCTTCACCTTAAAGGACAACCGACTTGTTGCCGTCCTGATGCTCAGAGGGAGCGCATTCCAGAGGAAAATCGCTTGGNAATAGCTTGAACAAAGAAAGAGGAGTGGATAAACCCAGAGCGGTGAGAGGGACATCGTAGAAGGCGATTATTGGTAGAGCGAAGATTTTTACTGTGGGCAGAACAAATGAGTTGAATTTGCGAAGTTAGTAGTGTTAGTTGCCACTGGCTCATTTTAATATTTAATGCTATAAATTGTTTTTTCTTTTTTTATATTGTTCTCATATATAGAAGCAACACGATTAATGTAACAAGGATTTTTGTAAACATAAAATGTTTTAAAAGAGTGTCCGTGGATTTTCTTGCACGTTCTTCTCCATAGAGATCTACACTTTGGAACGTGCAAATAGCTTCATGTTTTTGACGGACTGACTTTGACAATTCAAAAGTACCTGATAATGGTTTATTTGAAATAAATGCTTTGACTTTGACTTTGATTGACATTAATCGAGGGTTTTTTTTTCTTCGTTATGGTAGCTGCGTCGATTGGAGTGGAGAAGTTTCCTTCAAAATCTACATCTAAGCATCTAGCCATTGCCCACTGTGCCTATTCTGTCACCAGTCCCATATCACAATCAATCGCTTAATTAATTGAAAGCAATAATGAAAGTGGGAATGTCCCTTAGTAACTCAAACCGAGTCGAGTTTTATCTCTCCGCAAAGTCCTGCGAGTTAATTGAGCGGTAGTTCCGCTGGTAGCAGATAAGCCGACAACCTCTTGCGTTTTGCAAATTGCAACCTTTACTCTGATAAGATTAGCCTGGATGTAGTGGCAAGAATAATTTAGGGTAGGTAAAACACTCTAAAAGCCAGAAATATCGTATCTATTACATTTTAACATATGTCTAATGTTTTTGTAGGTATAGTCAGCGACAAAATGCCATGAGCATCTAAAAGTTCCAAAAGTCGTCAACACCTTAAAACAACAAAAGTCACTGAATAGCTTTGGCCACGAAATGCGGTGAACAATTCATTCTTTTTGGGGTTTATTCAGGTAGAGTTACTGAATTCATTTTTTTCTCTTCGTGTCTAAGAATTGATTATTCTAGTTGATTCAGTCCCTATAGATACCGTCTTTACTTCTTGCAAGCAAATCCTGGTTTTAGGATGCCTGAAAACGTGAACTTCAAACTGAACAGCAATATTTTATGCAAATATTGGACTCAGTTTTATTAGTGAAAGCACAATGCTATTGTCACTTTACTCAAGCAAGATGGATTCAGACTATCAACATGTAATCAACATATTTGCTTACCTTCCCTTTAAAAGACACAAGACTACACGTGCATTTTTCAAATCTATAATGATAAAGCACGTTAGATGACAAATTGGCGTGATCCGCCGCAAATGATGCCCGCACGCATCCGCCATTAGGTCGTCATTATGACAGGCAGACATTGACACAGTTCACTACATGTTAAGACACTTTTTACTGCGTGACCTTAACAGTGATGATTGTTTGTTTGTGTTGTTGTATCAGAAGGGTGTTGAGTCTGGTGGGCAACTGCTTGCCAACTGGTTATTGTCGCACTGTTGTATATTATGCTGAAATCGCGGAGAATGTTTATACCGCGATGTAGGATTTGTGTGACGTTAGGTCTTATTTGTAGTTCGTATGTGGCAGTATAGATGTCGCTGCATGCACATGATATGTTGAGTTCTTCGTAACGGACTTATTTAGCATCTTGCAGCTTGTCTTACAGATGAAATGATTAGAGCGATTTACCCCATTTGTACAAGTGTGACTGTTTGACAACTTTCATTTTATTTTCATTAGTAGACTTTCTATTGTCGGTGCGAAAACAATTCGCAAAAATTTGACGAATACTTGCAAGAATTTCAAGTTATCTCACAAAAACATAATCCTTAGCGAATCTGGAGATTAACATAATTATAAATTCATGTTATTATACTTATTTAAAATAAATTATATCATTCTCGTATCAGTATTTGTTTGCAATAATACAATTCACACTTATATGTCTGTCCGTTTGTTACTTCTTAGCCGCACGGCTTACGATGAAACTTGGAACATTCCATAGTAGACATGACCTGTAATAGAACGTAAGACATACTTTTGATCCCGGGAGTACCTATGTTCCCCTAGAATAATTTTCGACTAACACGCGGGTGAAGCCGCTGGCATAAGCTAATTTCCTATAAAAAATATAAAATTTGAATAAATTAGCGTATTATTAAACGCATCCGTTATGGTAATAGGATGTGACGTAACGTAGGTCATTGGGAAGGCCGTTGTTGATAACGATTAGCTATTCGTTTTCATTCTTATTTAATTTATAAATGATAAGGAAGTAAGATGTTGGCTTTCACTAAAATGTCCTAGCATTTAGCTTTTGGTAAAGAAAGGAGTTCAGCCTAGTTATGTTTTTTTTTTTAATGAATCGACCAAAGAGTTGATGTGTATGAGTTTGAGTGTTTAAAATTAGAATATTGGAACTGTAATCTAGAGCTTCTTTTTGATTGTGAGGGTTTCCGAACATTGATTTAGTTGCTAGGACAGTTTTAATTTTCCTATTTTGGTCAAATGATGTGTGCAGGTACCTACTTATTTACGTTTACTCCTTACGGTAATTAAATTAAAACCAGTTCATTCATTTCAAAGAATAAGAACTTGCAAAATTGTTTGAAATATCCAGAGAAATAAACGCTCTTATGAAGCACTGGCTTTCGACATTAAATCTTTATAAAATGTGGGTCAGCAAAACGGAAATGAACACAAAAGGTACATTAAAACTTATTATGTGAACTTATACGAACATTAATATCCCACAACTTTTGTGATGACAAGCATGAATCCATTCAATATTATAAACATTCTCAAACCGAACATACAATAGATACATCCACATAACAATGGCCGGCTTCTGTGCAGATTGGAACGTAATTTCTCAATCCAGGTTCACACACTGCTCATCTTGTGATGTAACAGATAACAATCAGTTACGCAACGTAAAACGGAACGCATCCGATTTCGGTCGACCGCTAATTATTTTCGCGCGCTTCCGGGGAGTTAGTTTTGTTTTCTGCTATTGGCAGCGGTGATGCGTTCTGATTTTGAATAAGGCCTTCTTGGACTTAGCCCCGTTTTCTAGAACAATGGTCAACCATATTCTCGATTCGAAAACTAATGGCCAATAATTCTCGTAATACAAAAAAGAACGTTCATTCAAGGCGCAATATTTTAGCGACAAAAACTTGTCAAACTGCTACTGAGGTTCGAGGTACGAGACATTTTGTTAATCTTGTAAAGTTATAGTTATAATAATGTAATAGTTAATAGACTTACGCCCTTTTTAACCGACTTCAAAAAAAGGAGGTTCTTTATTCGACCCCTATGTATGTTTGTATGTCTGCGATTTTCTGAAACTAACCTTAACTATGGTTCTAGAATACTTAGGTATAAGAATATTAAGAATTGCCCATTTATAAATCGCTGAAAAAAAACAAATCCAAATATTTCCCTTACATATTATTATCTAAAGCGCAAAATACCTTATCGTCCCTTCATTATATTTAACAGTATTATGCAACGTTCTCGGCATGCTTCCTAGTTCGTGTGCCGAATTACTAAACCCTATAAATGGCAGAGCATGACATTTGAAAAGCTAATGCTCGGACGAGAAGCGCATGCGCGATGTTTGTGTCACCGTCCTAGAGATGGAACAGCGATATGAATAGTAAAGATGTTCGGCCTCGGTTTTACTTATTTTATCATTCGTCCTTTTATTGAGAAGAATCAATACCTACTAATCCTTACTAATATTTTAAATGCATACGTGACTTTGTTTACATTGTTGAGCCGATTTTGTTACAGAAGTGTAGAGATAAATGGGACCTACCAGGACCAGGCTCCTTTTGGCGAAATTCTATAATAAACGTGAGCGAAGTCGCGGGCAAAATCTAACAACATTAGAAATTCGAAAGTAACTCTGTCTTACCTCTTTACGTCTTAACGGCTAAACGCTTTTGGATCTAACTTGGCACCTGGGTAAACTATGTTCTGAAATAGGACATAGGGTATTTTTCATCCCGGGAATATGTTCCCTTGCGATAAATTCTGACTTTCAATCAGACGAAGCAGCGGGCGAAAGCTTGTGAATAATAGTCATAGAATTGAAACCCTTAAACCAACTTTTATAGTCGGGAGAATCGAAAGTCCCTCGCTCATTGTACTTGGTGAGTTGCTCTTAATATTTGATCAGTAAAGTGCAAAAGTATTTGTCAAGCCTAATTTGTTCCCAAAGCCACTTACAGCAGAAAATGTTGATTAGTCGTAGATTCGAAGTACAGTTCTATCGCACGTAGTTATTTCACTTTGAACTTAAGGCTTGAGATGGCCTAACATAAAACGAAGTTTCAAAAAAATATGTCAGCTTATAGTGGTTTTTGTTACCACTGACGTGCAGCTACGGTACCTGGCTCTAAAATGTTTATCTCTTTGAATCTTCGGCTTCCTGGCTACAAGATAGCACATCACTATTTTATGTGCAGACTATGCGGAACTGTCAAACGTCAGGTGTCATACTTTACATTTGTTTGACCATAAACAATGGCTCGCATTTGCGGTTGGCTCTATGGTCATATTACCGTTGAAGGGTTTATTCAAAGTATCTTATCGTCATCATCTGCGTAGCCTCTGCCCAACTATGTTGGGTTCGGCTTTCAAACTAACAGGATGCAGCAGAATACCAGTATTTTACATAAACTGAGACTGCTACATGTTTTTGAATTGTGACCTACTTTAGGAAAAATCCAATATTTTTTTCAATCATTAGTTACAGTATCAGAATCTTTACATCAGATAAAATATCTACAAGAAATTACGAATGCATGTCGAAATTCAATGTCCATAAACAATATGAACTATTGTTTCATTGTCTGTGCGCATGTATTTTTTAATGTGTAGTTAACGGTAGCAGACACGAGCCCATTCACTTGTGAGTAGCCATAAGTTACTCAGACAGATGTAAATGAATGACTAATGTTTGTGTACTCAGCTGTTCATAGTGTAAATAGTAATATTTTTGTCAGCGCTGATACATGGGTCCCCTAAAATAACATGTACCTACAAAACAACTACTGTTAATAATTGCTATTCATTTGGGAAGGTTATCCTTGACACAAATAAGTACTTGACCATAGAGTACCTTATCGTCATCTATTTGCTCTTCTTCTTTTTTTCAAGTCGATGGTTAACTCCTTAAATTTTGTGGGTCCAGTCAGTACCTAGGTGGCCACGTCAATTGCAGCGTCGGTAAAGTATAGGCAGTGGCGGCCTTAGGGGGTGGCGAGCGGGGCAACCACCCGGGGCCTCGCTCTTACAGGGGCCTCGCGCTACCCGAGTTCAAAAAACCCTAGATTTGAAATGTAAAATGAAGTTGTTTCACAGTTTATTATTTAATAATATTAATAGTAATAAGTGAAATCAATCAATAAGTGACACAGTGAGTAACTGTAAAATAACTTAATTTTATTGGTAAAATAAAATTAAGTTATTTTACAGTTAGAAATTAATTAAATTATTGGAAACGCTGCAAATACAAATACCTACCAACTTTCATATAAATTTCAAAACAGAACCTCGCAAAAATCTAACGGTCGGGGCCTCGCAAAGGACTGTCGTTCGGGGCCTTGCAGTGGTAAAAGCCGCCGCTGCACGTTGTATAGGATTTACAACCATTCCTACAAAACTTATACGTGTAGGCATTTATAAGAACCTAATCAATTTCAGCTTTTACGTACCTAGTTAATTTTCATTATTCGAAATCACACATTGCCCATAATCGATACTTTACGTCCGAATGTCAAATGAAAACGATTACGATCAACATCGAGTTCTACAATGGAATTAATTCCATTATGTGTGGATGTTGGATGTGGGTATCAAGGTCAGCACTCGGAAGGTAGCGAATCCGGAGTAGGTCTGCTGATAGCATCCATCTTGATAATATTGAGAGGCGTAAGAATGCTAATTATGTTAGCACCTTTTTACGGCAACTTTGTAAAACAGTGTTTAAATTACTACTTCTTTAGGAATACCTATTGATAGTCCATTCTTCATTAATAACATGTGTAAGTGTTCTCCATTGTTCGTGTTGTTTTTAAAAATAATATTTTTAGGATAAATTCGCCACACTATTCCCATTTCCCAACTACTGAAGCAAATCCTAAAACTCAGAATGAAAACGCAGAAGCTATTAAGAGTTCCGCAGAAACGACTCAAATGCCAAGAAAGAAGAAAAAAATTTATTAAATTCACATATAACAAGGCTAAGAGTGTATACGTACATATAGATATTTAACTCGCAAAAGTAGCAAAGCACGAAATTATTCATTTGTTTTATACTTAGGGAGCGTTCAAGTATTACGTAACGCAATTTTTGAAGATTCTTGACCCTCCCTCCCCCCATGTAACGCGCCGTAACGTTTATCTGTGCCCCCCTCCCCCTCCCGAAACGTTACGTATCATCCAAGTGACAATTTTTACCTAAAAGTCACAATTATATCTACTACTCTCATGTTAAGTACCAAATTTTTTAATTAATAAATGTCATTTCAAGAAAAATATTGATTTTTATTTTTGTTTGGCAAAATTACTACTGTTTAGTGACTGTGTAACTCAAAAATATGTTTAGTGAGCTAGCGTTAAATACAAAAACAATGTTACGTAACGCGTTGTTCGAACACCCCTCCCGCCCCTGTAACGCATCGTAACGTTTTACAAGACCCCCCCTCCCCCCAAATTGCGTTGCGAAATACTTGAACGCTCCCTTAGATATTATTTATGTTTAAAATGGCAAAGTCACTGAAAAGATTTATAACTTGAATACTTCTCACTTCTCCATACATTTCCTTTTACAAATCCGCTCGTATTCCCAATTTTGTTATCCAAATCATAAAGCACATTGTATCCGTTTCTCCATTTATAGCCAGCCAGTGAGATTACGGCAATTTACGGACTAAATCGACGGAACAAAATCACTATTATTCAGAAACAGTAGCAGGGCTGTCGTGAACAGAAATCAATGTTGCAGCATTACCTATCAAATCTTGCGGAATTTGTTCGAAAGAGTCACCGCGGCCCTGGAACGCAAAGGGCTTTAGAAGGATCACGGATGGGTTTTAGTCAGTAAGAGTCTGGCACGCCCTTCCGCTCCACTCCGAGCAGAATAAGTCATTTGATAATTTCCCATCCTTAAAAAAAGCATTATTAAACAAGTAACTCTTTCCCGCGGCTTCACTCGCCGTAGTAGCCTATAACCGGCTCCAGGGTTCCTTCTATCGCTGTACTAAAAATCCTCAAAATTGGTGCAGCAATTTAGGCGTGAGAGCGGAACAAACAAATAAACTTTCGCATTTACAATATTAGATAGGATGCAGAATATTTGTCGGCAAAAATAGATCGCTTTATTTCTACTGGGAGTAATCAACGGGACATTGGGAAGTCTTCTCAAGCAACAGACTCCAATGTAGCCCTTCAACTCGAATACGTCCTGAAAAAGAATCATCATGACCTCTTGCTCTTGTCACGTCTTACTTGAAGGGCAACACGTATTTTTATCTATTCAACCCTGTGGCATTTATACTTACGTATCCAATGATTGTTGCAAAATATATCTACTTCATTTTTGCTTTGGATAACTGAGACCACCAGTCACTGCCAAAGGCTACATTCAGCGAAAGTAAATTGTCTGTAAAAGAAATAATTCCATATCGTTGACAGCCCTAAAACAGTCGATTGAATTAGCGGGCGAACAACAAGAAGTCATGGTTTCGTGGAGCTGTGAGAAAAGTGTCGATAAATTAAACTGCTGTTTAATTTATCGACACTTTTCGCAGCACGTTTTCGCTCTCATCAGATTGTAACCTGTTGTGACGTCATCTGAGATAAGTGAGGTTTAAAGTCTGCTTAGGTATCGACCTTGGTCTTTACGGTCATCATTCGACAGGTGGATAAGGCAGTAACAACTAACGAACAAATGCATAATGTAATGGTCACTTATCTGGCTGAAATAATTTAATGAAGATCAACTAAGATTCGGACGGAGGCTTCGTTTAAACCAATAATGGTGGGTATACCTACTAAGTAAGTGCAAATGATATGGCTGGAGAGTGGAGAGGAGGTTACGGTTGAGATGGTGGCCAATAAAGATGTATGGATTTGGAAAAAGAAGATATTCTGCCCTGACCCCAAAACATTGAGATCAGTGCAGGAGGATGGGTTTTATAATATCATCATCATCATCATATCAGCCGAAAGACATCCACTGCTGGACATAGCTCCCCAAGTATCGCCACAACAACCAGTCCTGTGCGTTTCGCATCCATCGGCTACCCGCGGCCCTCACCAGGTCATCGGTCCACCTTGTGGAAGGCCTTCTAACGCTACGTCTTCCATTACGTAGCCGCCACTCCAGGCGATCCTTCGGGCTATGCCGAGCATTGCCCTCCCCATTGCTCTTTGGGTGTCTAAGCTTTCTGATGAGGCCCATTTTGTTTTATAGTATAGGAATCTGTTAAGAATTGAAGAAGTCGTAGGTATCAGGACATTTCGAAACATGCGGAGTTAAAATACCTCACATTTTCCTCATACTTTCACACAAATCGAAAACAATACATCAGCGAAACGTAATAACAGTTATTTCCTTTAAAAACATTAAAACCGTTATTCAAGCAGATATAAAATCGGAACATGGAGTGATATTCTCCGACACATGTCAAGTAGCTACGTAACTGAGGAGTTCGGAAACTGCAGCAGAATACGAAGTGCCACGGATACGACCGAAGTATTCCGAATTGAGGCAAACGATGCTGACATGTTCATAATTTTTTTTGGCAAACATCGCCATACTGTTAAGTGCGGTTGACATTTGAATTTAGCAGGGTTGGCAAACTTGGAAAAGTTGCACTTGGGCAACAATGGCAAAGTAACGAATAGGTTTAGACTAGGAGAATTGGAGAGGATTGGTTTTCTTGCTCCCAAATCTGTGGTTCTTCCTAGCTTTTTCTAAAATGGCCTGAGTAATCTAAGATGAAACCGTTTAAGCAGTAGTAGATAACCATTTTAAATATGAGCCTATAAATACATTTCGAGTCGAAAACAACCCAATATGGACCCCAAGTTTTAGGTGTCAAAATCGGTGCAAATTAGTTTCAGTATGACTGATTTCAAGGAACGCACTCAATTACCAGTTACCCTAGTACTCTTTTTGTGGATTTTGCAAATCCCCTGTTTGGCGGAGGTCATCATCCTGAAACAAAAGGCGCATTTCCAAGTCCAAACCTCCCTTGGCCAAAGTGTCAACCCTGTCAGAGAAAGTGTCCCATCCACTCATAGTCCGTTTGATACGGATCGTGCATCTATAAACACTTCCTTACTGCCGACAATAGCCGATGATTGTCGAAGAGACGCAAGCGTATTTCCGAAATGCGATCTACCTAATATTACCTAACAGAGTATACGTCTCCTGAATACTGCTGACTTGTTATGTGTGACAGTGTGACGTGTGACGTAACGTAATGAAGTTACTCGTTAGGCACAATAGGCGCTGTAGCATGATACGGCATTGTGATTGGACGGTCAAAGGGTGATGGGCCGTTTGTAAAGTTTTATTATTATTTATTGTTGTTTATTTATTTCCTGCTGAAGAACGGGCCTTTGCCTTTTTCCCAATAATGATAGAAGTAAAGAAAACTTTTGCCTATGTAAGGGGTCGTCCATATATCACGTGATGTTTTTTAAAGCAATTTTTTTGCCCCCGCTCCCCCCTGGTGACACATGGTGAGGTTTCTATCGAAGCCTACCCGAAACCACGTATATTTTTTTTGGTTCAAAGTATTTAAAAAACCCAGAATATTATCTTGAAATACATATTTTTATGAAAAAATACACGTGATATCTCAAAACACCCCCCTTGTCCTTCTTGTGATATTTCGTGATTTTTCCCAAACCCCTCCTCCCCTTTCGAGCCTCACGTCATTAATGGACGACCCATGATGATTGACGATACATATCGGGAGTCCGTTGGATGCGAGAGGCATAAGACCGGTCGATTAGGTGACGCTGGTAGAAGGCCCAAGTCCAGCAGAGGACGTGTGTCCGCTGAAAGGACAATAATGATGAATATCGGAGTTTCCCAAACCCATGGATCATTCTACAACACATACCTATTAAGAATTTAAAATCATTTAAGTAACGCAAATAAACTCCTTTTCATTATTTTCTTCTTTCTTGTTTGAAAACTGGATTGTCCCATGAAAGCATTTAATTTCCCACTCCGTTAGCAGTTCTCATTATTGTCAACTTTATTTGGGTAAAAACCAACTGTTTATCATTAAGAAGAGTTTATTAAGGCGCTATTAAATGTGGAAAACTGTAAACAGGGCCGGTGGAATGACATAGCATTACAAACGAAGAAGTATGTAGGTTATTAAACTTGGCACATAGACATACCTAGGCCGTCAGCAAGGTGAGGTCATTACGAGAAATTCATTGCGATTAATGTTTAGTTTTTTCGTTGGTTCACTGTGCTCAATAGTTCAAGAATTTCAGTTTTGTCATTTTGTGCCACTAATCTCAATAGCAGAAAAACAAAGATTTTTATCCGCATCTAAACCGTTTGTCTCATATGTGTCGCAAAACAGTATTTTAGCGCTTGATGAGAATTAATAACTGTATGATCTACTTATGTACACTTTGAAGTCATGCGTGATGTGCATTTGTTAAAACTCAGCTATTTGTTTAGCTTTAAGTCTTCTGTGAATGGTTCATAATAATTGATTGTTTGGATTTTTCAGTGATCTTACCTTATTCTTTGGCAAATCATGGATTAAGTAGTCTCCAAAAGACTACTTTCATTTTTTTTTTTTTTTTTTTTAATTTGAGCAGTGTACGCTCGCAAGCTGTGGTTGCCTTTAATGTGAGTGAGTGTGCATAATAGGATAAGGTTAAGTGTACCACTGTTTCTTTCTGTAAGTTGTTAATTATTTTGTAACACTCGTTGGTGATCCTTAAATTAAATAAATAAATAAATATAATAAAGTCCTTTATATATTTAGCCAATTAACGTGAATTATTAATTCACTCGCTCGTGGCTAAACAATAACAGCCGCATGGGTCGATCTTCAAGGTTAAGCAACGCTTGCCTAGGTTGGTCTGTGGATGGGTGACCATCTTAACATACCGAGACTCCTCCGTGCCTCGGAAAGCACGTTAAGCCATTGGGCTCGGTTGTCATTTGTAGATCTTTGGCAGTCGTTACGGATAGTCAGAAGCCAGAAAATCTGACACCAGTCTTACCAATGAGGACCTTGTTACCCAGTTAATGGGTTGTAGAGGTCTGGTAGGCAGCCGCTCCACGTAAAATACTGGTATTCAGCTGAATCCGATTTGACTGGAAGCCGACCCCAATATAATTGGGAAAAGGCTAAGCAGATGATGAATTGGCTAAATATATTAAATACTCAAGTTCACGTTAATTGGCGCATTACTATGTTATCACCGAACACTTCTTAAAATCTATAGACTTTTATACTTTAAAGCTTTTACCCGCGACTTCGTACGCGAATATCCCATTTTCCCGGTTCTCGTAGGAATTTGGGGACGAATTATGTACCTAAAACTTCCTCATAAATAACCCCATCCATTAGAGAAAACCGCAAGAAAATCCGTTCAGTAGTTTTTGAGTTTATCGCGAACAGACAGACAGACAGACACGGCGAGGGACTTTGGTTTTTTAATATGTAGTAATGATAATATTCGAGAGTAATATTCCAGAAATAGACATCAAATTCTATAACCATAAACATTTAAAAAAATCCCGAATAATATAAAGCTAGTAGGTACCACTTGGCACTTCCAGTTCTTTGTGTCACACGCAATTTAATAAATAATTTATCTAAGTCATTTTTTGTACGCACCTCATAAATGCTATTATAAGTCACCGTATAAGGAGGTTCGCCATTAAGTTCCGGTCACTATAGCTGGTTGTCCATGCTCTTGAATGTTGAGGACCATGTCACTAGGTCTCGGCCTCAGGTCTGGGTCTCCTCTTGACTTAGATTCATTCAGTAATTTGATTCCATCAAGAGTTTTGACTAGCACTTCTGTTTTTGAAATGAAAACTTCTTTAGGCGCGCTGAGCACACACCCAAAAGGTGAACAAAAATCATCGAACTCGCGTCATCGTCACCGAACGCTTTAGCTTCCGCTTAGTTTTCACTTCTATCGGCAGTCCCCAAAGACTGCCACGCATGTTTTTTCTATTGCCACTTGGACTTAAATAAGTGGTGTTTGGCGGTTTTCCTTGCAATATCTTTGGCATTATTTGGACTAAGTTATGTAAAGGGAACGTTTGGTCACACCGGCTCATGCAGTCACGTGAGCTTTGCATGCGAAAGATTATAGGTATTTTCAAGTACAAATCATCAATATCAACATCATTTGGCACCCTTCAAAGTCGTTGACCGAATAGTGCTAGCGCAGGCGTCATGTTCGTGAGCGCGCACCGTCAGCTAGGACTGTTCATCTCTCAGCTGCCACGGTTTATTTTAATTATTTGTTCTTCAGATTGTTGCTTCTTTACTCCGGAAGTCCGGACGCTGGACCATGCAAGTCTATCTCCATCGTTCTCACATATGTTTATAGAGGTATAATTGCCACACGAATGATGTAACCTTATCATTGTACAAAATTGATTTAAAAGAGTGTTCGTGGAGTTTCTTGGCCATTCTTCTCCATAAGCTTCATCTCTTTTGACTGACCAACCTTGAAAATTCAAAAGTGCCTGTAAATTATGTAATTGAAATAAATATTGCTCAGGTCTCTCTTTTCTTGTGCCAATCCCCACGCTATTCTGCCTCATCTCGGTTCTTCTCGCTAAAGCAAAAATGTTTCTGCCCATCTTGCCGACGGATGAACAACACAAATCCAATTCACGGACGCCATTCGGGTCTTACTCCACCCGTCCCCACGCTTTGCCGAGTGTTCAGCCCAACTCCAATTGAGTCCGATAATCCGTTTTCCGTTATCGGAGACCTTCGTACGTCTTCGGATCTCGACGTTTGGAACTCTAAAGCCACACACGACAACTATAATGTTATGTTTTACATCTCCGTATCTTAAGATACAGAGCGATCCGAAAATATACATTTATATTTCGATACATCTAAATACGTTTCTGTATATCTCTCTTCAAAAATGGTGTTCAAAAATTTTGTGTGATTCTTTAAGATAATTGAAAGCTATACATCCCGGGATGTAATGTACATTAATATACATTAGGTATAGCTGCCGTGTGTGAAGTGCTAAATAGGAAAATATACGTACGAGTATAATATGCCATCGGATAATTGCTAATTAATAATATCTAATAATAATAATATCTTGGGACAACTCACACACGGTCATCCGGTCCCAAACTAGGCAGAGCCTGTGCTATGGCAACCAGACAACTGATAAACATACTTATATATTTCTAAATACATATATATATATATATATATATATTATAGACAAATTACACCCAGACACAGAACAAATGATCATGCTCATCACACAAAGATTTGTCCTGGGTGGGAATCGAACCCACGACCTCCGGTTTAGCAGTCAGGGTCACTAACCACTCGACCAAAAGGCCAGTCACGTTCCGTAATTCCGTAAGATTATAAAATATCTCGAGAGATCCTGATCATTTCTTCCAAAAATATATTACCAACGAATCAATTTTTTTTAATCTCTCGGTGTCGTTCCTATTAATTGTGAACACAGATAGATAGATAAAACATTTATTTGGTACAAGAACAGAAAACAAAAAAACACACTTACATAAATCATTATACTAGAGAATACAAATAAGAAAACACATTAAAAAAAAAAAGACAGAATTTATGGCAATCTGTGACTACCACACCACACCACATAACAATTAAATTTTTAAGAATTTTAAATGTTCTCCTTTTTTTTTTTACCTTACTGCTTCAGGAGGATATTGTTTTTGTTTTTGTAGTTTGTTTCTCCCAAAGGTCTTATTTTTTGGTTACTGTGTGACAGTATTCCCTCGTGCAGATACCAGTCTCCCACAAAGGAATATTTCTATCTATTTATATAATGTTAGTTGTAAGGCACCTTTGTGGAAGAGAAAATAAAAATGTTTAATATTTTATTACTGCCAAACTACCTACCGACAGAAAAAATATTAGACATTAAAAAAAAACCAACACAGGAACAAGGTACCTACCGACAATTTTATTCTACACCACTATTTTGAATCCAAACACACTATCTAAATTTAAACAACGGATGTTTGTTTATGTTGCTATTTCTAAACAACAAATAGTGTCATAAATAAAACCAGCTGCCTTCTTCGTGATCTCCTTTGAAGAGAGCGCCACTAAATCACTGTCTATTATGTGGTCTAAAAGTAGTGTCGTGTGGACGGAGAGGGCGCCGCCAATGCGTCCCTTCCGTCGCGTTTCCTGCGCGGGCGCACGGTTGAAGAAATATGTATGTGAGTAGCCACTGGTAGCTAGGTTTTGTTAACGATTTCGTAAAGTAAATAAACGATTTTAAGAGATAAGTAGATGGTTTACGATGAGACGTGGACAGTAAGTTTCATATGTTTGGTCAGAACACGGAAGACAGATTAATTTTTAGGTACCTACGGTATCAATTTTGATAAAACTCTCAGTAAATTGAAACTGCAATTAGGTTAAAATTATTTAACTCTCACATAGACGTAAACAATTGATAAATAAAGAGATGTTGTTTTTTGGCGTGTAAGAGAGATTCACATTAAGGTGAAAAGCAATTAATTTCTCAGACTGCACGTAACAATGCCGTCATCTGTTGTTTTGACGATGCTTTTATTTTATACTATCTTTCCGTTCCCGTAGGAATTTCGGGAAATCCTCTTTGGTGTTCCCCTGCGGAGTGTAGGGAAGCTACATGCCAAATTTCAGCTTTCTACGACCAGCAGTTTTGACTGTGCGTTTTCTGTTAGTCACTCAGTCACTCAGAAACGGAAGAGTTTTATATGTACATATATTTTTTCACACTTTATTAATTCCAAATGAGTTTTAATGATTTATTAACGGATTATGATTACCAGAATGAATCATCACTCTGATAATCTTTATAATATCTCTGGCTTTCCTCAATCGTTTTAGGTACAGTCAACAAAGTTATTTGGTATGCAGGCAGATAACTTGCAAATACTTTAAAACAATATTGTGAGTGTGCTGAGTAGACAATTATTGTACACCACACTCGTAAGTATGTCATAAGCTTAAAAATGTATAATGCAAAGTCAAAGTCAAAACGTTTATTTCAATTAGGCCATTAAACGGCACTTTTGAACGTCATCATTTACAGTTCAGTAAAATAATAATATTACATTACTAAACTGACTCTACTGTCCATTCGGAAAGGTAGATTCTTATGGAGAAGAACGGACAAGAAACTCCATAATCCGGCAATATCTATTTCTAATTTTAATAATAATAATAATGATGGAGCTACTAAAGGTAACTGAAACCTTCAGTAGTGCCATCAGGATGGAATTTGGTGTGGACAAATGTGCAGTCATGCATGTAAAGAAAGGGGAGATTATGGAATCTGAGGGAATTCAAATCTCGGATTCCATACAGGTTAGATCCCTCAGCTCAATCGGAACCTATAAGTATTTGGGTATGTCGGAGGCGTTAGGCATTAACGGTGCTGACATGAAACAATCGCTGAGGGAGCGCTTCTTTGGCCGCCTGAAAAAGGTTTTGAATAGTCTTTTGTCAGGCGGAAATAAGGTGCGCGCCTTCAACGGTTGGGTCATGCCGGTACTGATGTACTCCTACGGCATACTCAAATGGACTCAAACTGAACTCGATGCCCTGGATAGAAGGGTCCGTACACTGCTGACCGCAAATCGGATGCACCACCCACGATCATCGGTGATGAGATTGTACATCCCGCGGAAGTGTGGAGGTCGAGGCTTTTTGAATGCCAAGACTCTACATAATCGCGAGGTGTGCAATCTCAGAGATTTTTTTCTCAAAACTGATGTGGATATGCACCGAGATGTGGTCGCAGTGGACAAGGGACTCACCCCGTTGTCCATGGCTAAAGAGAACTGGCGCAAACCTGTAATACTTACTACAGATGATCGCAAGGAGGTATGGAAAGGCAAGGAGCTTCACGGGCGCTTCTACAGGGCTCTTCACGAACCCGATGTAGACTTCCCGGCGTCTGTATCCTGGCTACGTTTCGG
>NDFZ01005421.1:98672-212487 GCA_002192655.3 Mamestra configurata
TCTTCGTGTTAGGTTACTTTAAACCTTGCAAACAGAAATAGGAGCCCCGCGAAGCGGGGCTCCGTCGACTTACCTTGTTAGGTTCAACTAGTAGGTATTTTTAACGTAGATATTTTGAAATTAGATATTATGAACTGCGATGTATTAAACGTTGATATTTTGAATTTCGACATAACGTCTTTCGATATTTTGAATCATTCGACATTTAAATCAGTCGACATTTTAATCTTCGACGTTTTAAGCGTAGATGTAACATTTTTTTTTTATATTTTGTTAGAATCGATATTTTAATTTTCGATATTCTGAACATCGATATGTTAAGCGTAGATATTTTAATCTTCGATATTCAAATATGTACCCCTAAATACGATTTAAAAAAAAAAGCAGATTTCTCGACTCATATTTCAAGCAGTCAAATACTAGTTTATATCAAATAAAAAAAAAAGTAACCATTAATTTGACGATGTTTTGTGTATGTGTAGTTAGTGTTGAATAAAAATTTCGTAATTGCGAAAACTTTTTATTTCATAAAACTAAATAAAGGTGTCTCTATTCCATCTATGTTCGCTATTCTAAAATCAAAATAAAATAAAGTTACAATATTCGGGCGACGCGCGACGTTCGGCTCGCTCGCGGGAAATGAAGCGCGGAGAGTGGCGGGGGTGCATGGGGCGGAGCTTGCGTAGAAATTATTTTAGAGTGCCTGCTCTTAATAAGTGGTGAATCTACATATTTTGCATAGTAACGAAGGTTGTAAGCTTGCTCAATATTTTTGAGTCACATAACTCTGAATTGACTTTGATCGATCAGTTTAGGATCTAACTTATCGTTAAGATTAAGACGCACGAGTCGATACTTGAGCTCCAACACGTAACCCACTGAAATCTCGACGATCTAAACATGAAATATCAATTTGAAATCTCCATTCATTGTTTCTACTCTAGAAAACAATAGACTTGTTTGGTATCAAGTATTCAGTCAAATGACGGAACCAAGATAAATAAATGGTTGTTTTCAGTTTCATCCAGCCCAACCCTTCGCGCACTTAATTTTATTTATTTATTTTGAAAAACGTTGCTCCACACTAAGATTGTCTCCTGTGTCGTGGGTGCGTTTACAAACATACAAACTCACATACACAAACAGCCAGACCCGGGACAATTTGTTCCATGCGGGAATTGAACTCGAGACACGCGGAGCGTAGCCAATCGCTCAACCACTGCGCCAACCGTGTCGTCAATTGGTAAGACACTTAAATTTTGTTTATTTGTATATATTTCATCGTTTAATTTTTCGTTAGCCCTACCAGTGCGCGGCCGCGGCTGCGTCGGCGCCGGTGCTCACGCGCATCAGCCGCGCGCTTTCACGACACTTTCACGAATTTAGCATTCGGCGCAGACGCAGAGGTCTACCGTATTACTTAACGTTAACGTTAGCGGCCGAGTGCGCGTGTGCCCGTGTCACATATTCGATCTGATTATGTGTAACGAGTATAAAGACGTGTTAGTAACTTTTTCTTTTTGATCGGAAATCATCATATGATTTGATGATTTCCTAAAAAATGCAAATAATAGTTCTTAATCTATAGATTACAGGAAAATAGACTATAAGAAGTCTATAGTGTTAAAGTAACATGTTCCAAAAAACTAAATTCGTTTGGAACCATTTGCTCGCGAGTTCGACTCGCATTTGGCCAATTTTTTTATTTTTAATATTGCTAAATAATTTAAAGATTTTTTTCTATTAAATATTGAAAAGCAGATCTGTCGTTTTCGCCATTAGGCGTTCGATCATCAAATCATTTGATGATTTCTAATCAACAAATTTGATTCAAATGTCTCCTCACGCCCTAGATGGACTTGGGGGAGTGTCAGACTCTTACTGACTAAAACCCAACCGTGTTCCTTCAAACGCTCCTTGCGTGCCGGCGCGCCGCGGTAGCTCTTTCGAGCAATCCCGCAACCCACAACCCTGGCAGAACGTGTTAGCTATATATCAATGATAATTTAAAGCTGTAAAGACTTAGGTATCATTAATTATCAGTCCGTTAGCATGAGAATAATCAGCATTATAATGTTCTGCTTAGATACGGCCTCCTCTTCACTCGATTATTATCTAGTTTTGACGGATTTTAAGCTTACGTTAAGAGTTTTTAAATAAACTCAATGTTGCATTTTAGCATCCTAAATATAAAATAAGTAGCATGTCCAACTTAACTTTCTATTGAACAGTGATACAATATATCGTATCTTAGGACAACTCACACACGGTCATCCGACCCCAAACTAGGCAGAGCCTGTGCTATGGCAACAGTCAAAGCAGCATGTCGATGCTTGTTCTTCTACTTTATGTTTTTACGTGTTACCTTTGTTGTATTGTTTTCTTTGTAAGAATACTGACTACTTACATACCTTTGTATAAGTGATAGTTCTTATAACTCAACAGACAGATGTGTTGCTGGGGAGTTTGTTGCGCCACTTCTTCTACCCAGCTAAAACACTAGGAAGTGGTGACGGGCGGGCGTTTTGGGGGACTGTCTTTATGTAGAACTTTGACGTTCAAAAAGTGCTGGCACTCAGCCTAATTTGAATAAATGACTTTTGAATTTGAATTTTGAATTTTGAACTGTCTTCAACTAAAGATCTATCCTACTCCCCCCTCCCCTAGATTATCAGTGTACCACATTCTTTAATATTTCCTTTTGTGTCGTGATCTGTATCCGGTATTCTAATCTATCTTCCTTCAGAAAATCCTTCACTCAAAAGCTAACCAAATAATGACGTGATGCCTTATACCTAATGTGTAGTTCGTGTTCTAAAACATGATGTGTAGTTGACATACATAAAGCTGTCATTAGCTAAACGAACTATTGTACCTTTTTGTAAACAGTGATGATTAGCTAAAAGAATTATCCGAAGTAAAGGCACACTTATCAGTAACCTTGTCGTCATGAGGCGTGAGTTCGTGGTGATCCCCAAACATGTCGTGTTTACTACCGCTTCCGTCTGCAAGCTTAATATGCTCTCTCGGTTTCCTTTGATTATCAGTAAGCAGGTTGGTGGTAACATCATCTTTTTTAGGGTTCCGTACCCAAAGGGTAAAACAAGACCCTATTACTAAGACTCCGCTGCCCGTCCGTCTGTCTGTCTGTCCGTCTGTCACCAGGCTGTATCTCATGAACCTTGATAGTTAGACAGTTGACATTTTCACAGATGATGTATTTCTATTGCCGCTATAACAATAAATACTAATAAACAAAATAAAATAAATATTTAAGGGGGTGGGAGCCCCCAAACACAAGAAATGTGATTTTTTTGCTCGTTTTTGCTCGATATTGATACGGAACCCTTCGTGTGGAGTCCGACTCGCACTTGGCCGGTCTTTGCTTGGCCTTTTTGGCTTGGCCTTTTTTTATATTACAGCACTTTAGGTAAGTGCTGTATAGAAGAATAAGTCTTTCCATCATTCAAGGAGCTCGTGACCAAATAATAACAGGTGTATGGGTCGAACTTCGAGTTTAAGCTACACTTACCGAGGTCGCTCCGTGGATGGGCGACCAACCATTACATACCGACTTTCCTCAGTGCCTCGGAAAACACGTTAAGATGTTAGTCTCAGCTGTCATTTGAACATATTTAACAGTACGGGTTATAGGAAGCCAGAAAATCTGACAGCAGACTCGTCGAGAGGTATCGTATTACCCAGTTACTGAGTTGTAGAAGTCAGATAGGCAGTTGTCATCTGCCTAGCCTTTTCCCAATTATATTGTGGTCGGATTCCAGTCAAACCGGATTCAGCTGTATACCAGTATTTTACGTGTAGCGGACCTGCCTACCAGACCTCCACAACCCATTAACTGGGTAACACGGTACTCCTTGGTAAGACTGGTGTCAGATTTTCTGGCTTCTGACTATCCGTAACGACTGTCAAATATCTACAAATGACAGAATTAATCTAATAATTAATTAATCTACAAAATTCGTCCTCAACGCTGTCAGCCGGTAATGTGCCCAAGAGACTGGCGGCATTGCCACGTTGAATGGCAATACTTAGCCTCTGGACAAAGTAAAAGCCAGTTCTTGGGTCACGGGAAGTGAATTATCTGTACCTATATAATAAAGCTAAAGATTTTGTTTGTTTGTTTGAACGCGCTAATCTCTGGAAGGACCAGTTGGATTTGGAAAATTATTTTTGTATATGATAGCCGCATTCATGAGGAAGGCCATAGGCTACACGGGAACGGGAAATTCTTACGGGAACGGGATATGCGCGTACGAAGTCGCGGGCTAGTTATTGAATAAAACCTTAGTTTCAACCCGAATTTAACATCAATTATCAATATTATCGTATTCTTCTACCTAATCATTATAAATAACAAACGTGATGCCTTATAATATGGAGTTCGTGTTCCAAAACACGATGTCAAGTTGACATATCGCTTCCGTATAATCTAATGTCCTCACATCTTGAGCGGCTCAGAGATCATTGAACGAGAGCGGGAAATCTTGTAACATTTATTAACTTCCTTGTTTAATCATAGCTTTGTTTGTTAGTATCGTGAGCCTAAACATAAAAACAGCAACAAAAAAACAACTGTAGCCATATAACAATACAAACAAATAATAATCTCATCATCATCTTCCTGCCCTTATCCCATGTTACTTGGGGTCGGCGCAACACGTTTTTTTCTTCCATTCTGTCCTGTCAGCCGTCACGCTATCACTAACTCCCTTTTCTTTTATATCACACCTAACACAATCCATCCATCTTTTCTTTGGCCTCCCTCTCCCTGTCCATCCATCCACATTTATATTCATAACTCTTTTAGTTACGTGTATTTCATCCCTCCTCTTCACATGACCATACCAAGATAAGCGGTTGCCTTTTAACTTTTCCTTTACTGGCGCCACTTTTAAGCTACCTCTAATGTACTCCTCACTTTATCCATTCTCGATACTCCACACATCCCATCTCAACATTCTTATCTCCGCTACATGCAATCAAAAACAACAAACAAATGATAAAATGAAACACGAAAATCCAGCTGATGTTTATTGATAGGCTCGTGATTGTCCATGATCTCACTTGATGGAAAGTGGTGATGTGGTCGACGATAGAGTACGCTTGCCTAGAAGTAAGTAACCCTTAGGAAGTAGCCATCAGGAACACGGACTCCGACGTAATACTGTTATTCAGCTGTGTTAGGTTAACTGGAAGTCACCACCACTGGGGAAAGGCTAGGCAATTCTCAATACTTTATTTGCATTCCACAATGTGTACTTAGGTGCTAAATTTAAAAAAGAAATTGTGATCATTATGGACCCTGTCGGGCACAGCAAAAAACAAATAGGAGAGAGTAAGCTTTAAATAGCTAAACTTATATTTAAAATAAATCCAATAATACCATATTAGGGACTCTTTATACCTTATATTTTATCATTTAAATATTCCTTAATACTATAATAGCATTTTTCAGTTGATGATGAGGCAGATAGTCTCAAGCGTTTAGCCATTGTCAAACGAAATGTGTCATGGACCAAAGTGGTGACAATAGAAAAATAGAATGAATGAAGAACGTTACGTATTAACCTTTTGAACGCCATTGTCACGTATACATGACAAGCAAGCGCGTGCCCTGAACGCCAAACGTCACAAATATGTGACAAAAAGTACGGTGAATTTGTGGCTTGGCGTCGGGGGCACGCCGATGAATTTAAGCTCTGGCATTTAAAAGGTTAAATAATGACATGCCGAATGGTAATAAATGGTACATCTATAAGATAGTTATATATTTAAATCATTCTGCCGAATGCCACAAGAAATAAGGCAAAGGTAGCCACAGATTGGTTCCCAAACATCAGGAAACAGTGACGCGGCAGACCCAATATGAGATGGCCTGGCGAGCTGGACTCCCACCCAAAGGATTTGGCTGAGATAGCTCACAATAGACTAAAATGGAGAAAATATTCTAATCTATACTAATAAGATTTTTACACGTATATTTATTGTTTCAGGACAACCACACAATGAGCAAGGCGCTTCGCCGCAGCAGCAGCCTCACATCTTGGCGGAGTCTCAAAACTGATACTGTGAGTACCTATCTGTAAAAGTTACTCATCGTAGTCATCGTGTCTTAATAAATGAATTGAGTCCTGCTGATGGCATTTGAAAGATCGTGTTTATCAAAATCAATTCTAGAATATGGTACTTTCGCCAGAAAAACTTTTTTTGGAAAATGACAGGGGAATGAGTTGTGAGAGAGGCTGCCTTTCCAGAAACCGTACATGGAATGAGATTTTTGAAGTGAAAACTTCTTTAGCGGCGTTGTGCACTTTTTGGGATGAGTAAAAAATGTTAAACTCGCGATAGGACACGTGACCTTATCAAAAATTCGTAAGACGGAGAGATGGTAGACCGCCGCAAAATAAATATATTTTATATCCGCACAATATCAAAAATGCACAACGTTATGTTCAAGTTTTCACTTCTGCCGGCACTCCCGGAGTGCAATCCGTTGTTTTTTTTTCTCATGTTCTGATTAGTGTGTAACACAATAAGGTTTATTCTTTGTTTTAAGGCAGACTAATGGAGGCCATACACGTTAGGGTTTGCATTATGGTTTTAGCCGTGCATGCATAACCGACAGGTATAATCGAGTTTCATGAAAAGGAAAACTGTACAGTTTTATAACATACACGCTAGGGTTTGCCTGTTTCTTAAGCTTGTGAGGTTATAACCATCATGCATACCCTAGCATATATGGCCACGTTAAAGCCTCTTGGAGTCATACTCATATAACATTTATTTCAAATTACGCTTCGTCCGAAACAGCAGCCCAAACAATACCCTATAGCCAACCATTAAAAAAATCGATTATCAACCCACCATCCGACGTGAGAAAAACTGGCTCACTCTCAAGTCGGCAATACTCGTAATAAATCGAAACTGCATTGTTCGCGGTCGTGAACTTTGCGCAAGCGCTGCCCCGCGCACTGCCGGCCCGAGGTCAAGGCAAGTCATTACAGATGTTTACTTAACACCATTAACGTTCCACTTCTGCGGCTTTTCTATGGTAGTGTAGTTGTGATATATTATTTAGTATTTTTATTTAGGCTACTCAAAGGGAAAGCAATTTAAATATCTCTCCTACTTTGATAAACCAGGCTGCTACAAAATGAATGCCCTGGAAGCTCGAAGGGAGCTCTTGGATTTGAGATTCGCATATAAATTGCTCAATAACACCATTGACTGCCCACAATTGGTATGTAAGTTCAATTTCAGAGTACTCCGTAGACCACTTCGCAACTCTGTAACACCCTTAGCTCCACCTCTTCGCCGTACAGTGTTTAGTTCTAGTTTGATCCAGCCCGTCCATAGCTGTCCTCCCCCCAGCGACGCCCTAAGCCGAGGCCCGTACCCCACAGGGCGTGCAGTAGCTTAGTTTGTAAGTTTTTATAAGCCCTGGCTGGATGCTTTAATATTATATTAAGGCCACCACAGGCAAGCCCGGTTAAGCAGTCGACAACCTTACCTATAGGTTGAAATGGGAGACGCCACTCACAAAAAAAAAGTAAGTACAGTGTTTGGTTAGCACCAAACACTGTACTTTTTTTTTTTTTTCGCCTTACCCCGCATGTGTAAACTCATAAACGAACGCAGCGACCTGGTTGACGTCCACCCAGACTCAATATCGACGTTTGTCAGACGTTATTAGTATTAATATTTAATTTAATTATCTAGAATGAAAACATTAAATGTTTAAAATAAAATTTATATTTAGAAAGAGCATGTTGCATGTGGTGTTTGCCTGTAATTTGTTGTGCAGTTTGATTTAAGACACAATAACTTATATGTTCCTATCTGTATAATATCTGTTACAACTGATGGTGAACCTTAATTAAATAAATAAAAAAAATACAAGTCTTGTTTGTCTTCTTATTACACGTGTAACAAACAGACAAGAGGAAATTTAATGCAAATCAAATTTCTCTCTCCTTTTTATGCTTCCAAATTTCTGAATGCTGGACTTCACTTAACCTAATCCTTCACTTCTGCTGGTTGTTTCAAAAGTCATTTATTCAAATTCAAATTAGGCTGAGTGCCAGCACTTTTTGAACGTCAAAGTTCTACATAAAGACAGTCCCCCAAAACGCCCGCCCGTCACCACTTCCTAGTGTTGTAGCTGGGAAGAAGAAGTGGCGCAACAAACTCCCCAGCAACACATCTGTCTGTTAAGCTTTGATTTTTGATGATGAACCGCATCAATGTTTGCATGCCAAAATGGTAGAATGTACAAGGATTCTTTAATACTATTGTAACCACCTTACCGTAAATACCTACATTCTGAGCAAATAAATAAATATTCTATTCTATTCTATTCACTCTTACTGATTTAAAGTCAATTGTCAAACTTAATTTTTTGTTCGATAGAAGCGATACTAGTTAAATGCATACATATAAACAGAAAAATGTTTTCAAAAAGCTCTGATATCCAAGCATACGCTTTTAAAATTTCTGTTTATGAAACTGGACACAAGACTAGAAACAAAGTAGGGCGTAGTAAGCACCCTGGGGGACACCATTCTCGTCACATTTTTTACATTTGGCGTAAGTACAATACGGTGCATAATGTTCTCATTCGTAATATATTTACGTAAGCTTATATTCTCTGGTTATACGCCGTTAATAAAGGAATGTGGCGATAGGACCGGTAGAGCGGTGTTCATAAATTTATTTAGTAAGTAAATGTTGTGTGATATAATTAATTTATAATGTAAGCTGTTGTTAGTTGATACTTTCCAGTTTTTCGTGATAATTAAGTCCTTATGAAGGAGTTATATTTTATTTTTTTAAAGATATAAGTAATATATACATACTTATAAAAGTGCTGACAGTAATTAACAATACCCCACTTTTAACATGGTTATGAGAATTGTATGTTTGTGCTACTTAAAGTTTACAAATTTTCGACTAATGTCGGTTCAATTCTCTTTTACACTCAATTATATCACGCTTTTCTTCGGCCAAAGGATCAGCATTGCCATTCAACGCGGCAATGCTGCCAGTGTTCTGGGCACTTTTGCCATTGACAGCGATGCGGATGAATTTTTTGTTGCCCAATGATTCATTATGTTTTTATACGCGTTTGTACATAATTTCGTGATTATTAGTCTAGTTATATTTAGTTGTTAATTATGTCACAACATTATTTGTTTCATATTTAGTACGTTAAAATTAGCTCTCCACAATAATATTATATCACGCAGTAACATGTAAATTAGCGAATCATGAATATTTCGTTCTTGTTATACTAGTTTAGAACTTGAAGATTTAGTGCTATGCTCTGTATGTCGGTTATGTCAGGCCACGCAACGCTTATAACTGCTTCGGGATTTTCATCATCTTTTGCGACTTTTACAGTTTCTTTAGTGTCTATTTTAATTTTGGTATACGTAAGTACTGGTTAAGTAATGGCTAATTGTATGTTGGCAGAATTCTATGTGGTATTGCAAAGTAGGCGTCGCAAAACTCTATAATTATGGGGATTGAAGATGATCATTTTAGCATTGTCAAAATCGAATGTAGAAGGAAGAAGTCTTTCAAATAGCCATTTTTGTGTGATGGAAAACGATGGCAGGATTCATTTACAAATTTCACCTTGTTTCTCAGAGCAAGATAATGTTTTTCCATTTCCTCCATAGCTCCACAATTTACGTTTTCCGGTGAAGGCGTTGTATGCTGAATTTCTTTACCTTCTACTGTCTTATCTTTTACACTGCAGTATAATTTTACAACTTTGTCGCTATCTGCATAGCTGACATACCACGAAACGAAGCGCAATGACACACAGGAGAAATTGTTAATTAAAAGAAAAATGTTTAGTTATAACGAGCAAAAGTTTGTCTTGACAGCACTATCGCTTGAAGCGTAACCTTGATTTATATTAAGCATCTGGTCAGAAAGCGTTGCAGCGGCTGGATTTATTAAATGAGAAATATGTTTTATGGCACTGTCAAACGCGATAATGACGAAGAATGTAGTTTTCAAGCTGAAGTATTTGTTTTTTTTACGTACAATAAAATATTATATGTCCGAGACGACATGCGCGTTGTCTACGATGATAGTGATACCGAGCAACGAAAGGGGTGGCGTGACAATCAATCAGCGACTGTCGCTCACGCAGCCTGGTGGAAATTACTATAATGTAGTGCTATGAAAGAGATCTTGTATTGGATAGCAATTTATTACTCGTACGTATGATATTTTAACGATATACTTCCCCAATAAATGCGTCGCTTTTATATTCATGACTGAAGCCTGGTCAGTGGTCTTGTAACAAAAGAAAAACATCCGTCTTTGCTTTTTCCGCTCAGTAATAGTCAGTCCACACGGACTGTACACAGACTTCCATACAGACTTCCATAAACTTCTACACAATTTTGTCTGTGAAACAAAGCAATGCAATTGCAGACAAATGTCGGTGTGATAGATTTTTTTTTATTCTGTGTTCAAAGACTGAACGGACAAAAGTCTGTATCGTGTGGCACTATAATAAGAGTTAAGAGTTCCATAAACAGGGTCAATTTTTAAAGTATGCGTGGATGGCCAAATCACTTCAGCATGTTCCATTAGTTTGCCATAATGTTATTACTTCCCCGAATTTGATCCTTTCTAGCGACACTTTTGGATGGTGTAATATAAGATGTGTTTTATTTTTCAAAACCAACTGGTTCGATTCCTGACTAGGAAAACCGATTTTTCAAAAATCCAATTAGGTATGCAGTTTAAGTCTTCATCAAAATCGAACTTGAGACTCCTTTCAGTGTTTTTCGATATTCCTCATAGTTTCGGATTTAAAATGTTGTTTGTGGAACAATAAATGAAAAATTTCGGTTTGATGGTTTTTTTTTTTATTCAGAGTTTAAAGTCTTTGTAGTTAAAAGTCTGTATCATGTGAACCCACTATAATGGTTGACACGGAATAGGAATCGACCATTACTCCCGCGATCTGTAAACATAAGCCGCGAAGATACAACAATATCTGTAAAACAATGGCAGCTGTGGAGCAAGTAACCGAACACTCATGTCCTGTTATTCACGTACTATTACAAGGTAAGCCACCGAGGACTGGTATAGAGGCACTAGTTCCATGCAATCATCTCTCAAGGAATCCGCACAAAACATGCAACATGCAAATTGGTGAATCGTACTCGCATTCAATTTCACTTTTCTGCTATCACTTTTCATTGGGAATTAACTATTTTTACTTCTACTCGTCTTCTGAAATCTTTTTAAAAGAATATCGGTATTTAAGTATGAATGTTGATGTTTATAGGAGTAGCTCAGGGGCAGACCAAAGACACGATGGATGGATTGTGGGAAATATGATTTAGAGAGAGAAGTAAGAAACGGAGTGAATACCAATAGAGATGCATAGGCGTGAAACATGCTGTGTGTGTGTCTGTGTGAAAAAAATAGAATATGGACAGGATAATGATGACTATAGAACTTGTTAGTATGACTAGTTTCTTGAATATTTCAAAAATAGGATGTTGAATGAGCGATGCTGTCAACAATCCACTGTTTGAATTGTATTGTGAGCGTATTGCAGTAATTTGCATTGTACCAACAAACAAACAGCTTATACTAACACTACATAACAATCATAATTTCAATAAACAAAACTAAACAACAACAGCATAATGATGACAAACTAATCAATTATAATTCTCATCAAAAGTTAATGTTCTTGAATTTGGCAGCATGATTGTTATTAATTTAATACATTCGCCAGACACTATTAGGAGTGAAATCAAGCTCTTCATAATCTAGATCAAACCATAATGACGGAATGATGGATAGTGAAAATGAAATGCCGTTATTTAAATTTCCTTTATTTTGACCAAGAATTTGCAGTTTCTTTAACGTTTTTATCACCCATCTATTCAAAATTGACAATGATTTCTTTGCTTTTTCCAATCTCTTCGACAAGGCAATATAGTTCTAAGTGTTATTGCAATAGGGATGGTAGGTTAGATGTAAAGATTATTTTCATATGTATGCTGTCTAAGCCACAGTGTGAAGCCAGACAATTGAGTCAATTAGAGGAAATTATAGACGTCAATGGTATTGTTTTGTGATCGTTTTCACAATGGGTATTGAGTGTTTACGTCTTGTGTTAAAGGTGATTTATTGTTTAAGAATTGCGCTTTAAGCCTGTTGCAACGAAACTGATGGTTTTGTGAACTTCATTAAGCATAACAGCTGTGATGACGAAATTAAACGTTACGTCAGACCTGACGAAGGCGAAGTTACCTAAACAACCAAATATAAGGATAACTTAGCGGGAAAAAACAGATGACTAAGATTGATTCAACGGGGTTAAAACGCTAAGAAAGAAAAAGGACTACAATGTTTCTCTGACGTTTTCAACGCAATGGATAGAATCAAAATATAGATTACCAGTTGAGATTGATCCGTTCAAAAAGTTGTAGAAGTCAGAATTAATGTTTTATTTTCAAATATTTTATTTTTTTAAATAAAGTGCTGCGAAAATCTTGAACAAAATGAGATAAATTATACGATCACCAATCTGTTTTGACTGGAGATATAAAACAAAATTCTTCGTCACCTTGCTTACCCCATTGTAGTAAAAAAACAACCTTTCAATTCTTTTGTTTTTAATGGTAATCTTAAATTTTTTGTCTCACAAAACTGCAAACTTACTTGGACATATACTTGATATGTTCCATGTCATGTAAACTAATGCTGACTTTTAAAAATGTATTTAGCAGTAATAGGTTCGGATTCGCAAGGAGCCGAGGAGGATGGCCGAGGATGTTTGGTCCGCTGCAGAAAGCAACCATATTCTTCACGATTAAGTGAAACAAAGAAGTTAATATTGTGTTTTTATTAGAATTGTGATAGCAACTATTATTACTTAGCCAATAATTGTTTTCATCATAGTGAACCATAGAGCAGTTTCTTGCAAAACAATTTATGCGATGGTTCGCTATGAACTTCGATGACGTTGATTGTTGAAATTTACTGTGGATATAAACCACCATGTTGATACAAAGATTCCATAGCGCTATCAACATGGAGCCGCAAAATTTCTTAAACACTCAATTTGGATCATGTTATGAATAGACATGACATGTCATGTTATGCTATGTTAGATTTTTATTTAAACATTTACAAAAAATATGGAAATCACATAAGAAACGCGAAACGTCATAACAGTGTGAAGTGGTAATGTTTTAAAACTTTTATGGCAAGTGTTGCTCAAACATTTGCTTCAATCGGCGGATGCGCTGGCTAGTTTTTGTTTCCCGGACGCACTCACAATGCTCGGCTTACAGGAACACTGAGTTCAACAGAGGTTGATTTTCAGACTTCATCAGTGTAGTTGAGGCTATAGAAACAGCGGGTGTTCTTAAAGTCTGAAGGATCATCACTCAAAAGGTCCTTGTCGGCTTGTTCTATGGTGTTGCCAAAAAATTGGTTGTCTGTAAAGGCGGTTTACGAACGATAGTTTAACGTGACAACGTCATAACAAAACATTGATGAAATGATCGTAACGTTACAATGAGCGTAACGTTACAATGAGTCATCCTTTTTCGTGCGTGCAGCCGGCGTTCATCGATTTATTAGACGTTGTCACATCAAAATGTGAATATGCCCAAAACGACTGGCTTGGGTCTTTCATTATACAAACTAAAGGCGCCGATTAAATTCCTTTCAAATCTTCGACCTTCACATGTGACCTTCACATAAGAAAGGAAAGTTATCTAACTCTACCAGCATACCAAAACTTTATAGACAAGACAAACAACGTCAGCGGAAAATATCAAAGAGCCCTCAGGTATGAGAGAGCCACGCCGCTCTAATGGCTCCAGAGCAAACTCGTCTTGTTTGTTCCCAGAATCAATTACTGTACAACACCGAGGTTTAATGACTCGATTGAACAAAAAGCTGGCCGAACTGCGGTCGCTGACACGGCCACTTCGGCCATCGCAACTGGAACCATTCGCCAAATCGAGCATGTAATTAAAATCGATTTAAATTGTTTGCTATCTTGAGTCCTTTGTTATTTCCGTGCGTGACTTTTGTGATAGCAGGAAAAATTAATATTTATTATTTTGTTTCCTGAAATTGCTGTTAGGGTGGATGCCTTCTTTTGCGATTTCAAAATGCAGCCGATCACCAAATAAAGGTGTACCGAGTAAGTGAATCATGCGGTCAACATGTATTCTTTACAGGTTCGTTTTGTGAGCCATTTTAAAGGAGGAAGGTAACCGATGAGGTCACATACCGGTGCCTTGAAACAGCGGGAATCTGAACAGATTTTTTTTTCGGTTTTCACAGCAACAGTCACTCGTATTCCACCTTCGTCTTTTACAAGTCATCATCATCATCATATCAACCGCAAGACGTCTACTGCTGGACATAGGCCTAGGCATAGCCGATCGCAGTGTAGCTGTTGCGATGCAAAGAGAATGCTGCTGCCCGTACTCTGGTGAGTCCCGTAGTCGCCTCTTACGACACCCACGGGAAGTGAAGTGAAAAGTTTCACAAGAAGTAAGTATTAACTAAAAATCTGTTAATATTGTTTTATTCTAATACCGGAAATTATAGCAGTAAAGCGGGGCTTAAATATCGCGACGATATTGCACAATCTCCTCCGTTATCGTTGGTCTAACATAACTTTAACTACATAATATAGCGAGATAAATGATGACAAACACTACCATCAGCTTTAGGAGGTAGTTGTTGTGTAGGTACTTACAGTAGTATTATAGTTTCAAGTAGGCACCTAAAACCGACCGGGGTTTATTCGGAATTTTCGGAGAAAAACCTATTATTTATACATACTAGCTTGTCTCACAAATAATCGTCTTTGCGAATAAATTTCGACTTCACGATTTCAGAAAAATAAATTTTCTGCAGCCTCTTTTCCTTTTCTTTGGATTATTTTTATGTTTTCTTTTATACATATTTCTTAATCTCCAGAATTTTGATGTAATCTTCCTTTCATTCACCATTATCATTGGTCATTATCTTTCACACAGTCACAGTTTGTTGTTCGGCTAAAATATATTATTTAAATATCTATCTGCATGTGTACACAAAACTTCCAATGCCATGTTCCTCATTCTTCCTTACCTTGATACACTTTTCTCCACGATATTTAAAAAATTTATAATGTTTGTTGTAAAATGTATAACATTTTATTTTGGAATCGAGCCCTAAATTTCATTCATCTTTGATAACAATGTCTGTCGCTTCTAGAAGTTCTGATTTGACCTCGATCATATGATTTGATTTGTTATCTACGGGAACGTTTCCATATAAGAATGGAATAAACAAAACATTATTGCGGTATAGGCCCAAAATAGCTTTGATTGTTTGTAGCTCTATCTGATATCTCAGCAGGTTTGACAGCTGTGGAAAATTTGAATTGTTTTGGTTAACTTATGAAACAGCTGGTACATTTTTAGCGAATGCAGTTGCCTGATTGAAAACTTGAAAGCTGAAAGAAGCTTGGGAAGATTTGCTTTTTCTAAAGAAAGTAATTTAAATTGAGAGGCTTTAAAAACTGTTAAAATCGAACCATTTGAACTTCCACGTCGTAAGTTATCGTTGAGTGTATGTGGTTGTAATTTGAATGCTGCAATCGAGAAATTACGATAACGTTTACATATATTTTCAGTACATTTTTGTTTGGTATAAAAGTTGCATTTTACTTATTATCTTTGTGGCAATCCGAAGTGGCGTTGCGTCATTAACTTTTAACATTATTTTTACATTTACCGTTCAGCGCATATGAACTGAATGTTCAACCGTTCAACGATTATGTTTTTGATTGATGCTTGAGCAATTTTATTTAAACATAAGCCGTGTGCCCGATGGGATTCCCCATTAGCAAAAATGAAGGAGTTTCATACAAAATTTAATTCCTTATTAAGATTACTGACTTTAGTGAATTTTCAAAAATCCTTTCTCAGTATATAGATGCTTCTACACACACTGGCTTAGACAGTACGTCTATGCGTTTGACATTGATTGAATTAATGTAAGAATTTTATTAATGCAATTTTATAATCATATTTTGTTTTAAAATCCCTCTAGAGGCTTAAAACAAGCATGGACCTGCCGGGTACCTGTCGTTGTGTCCCACATGAATCTGAAAAGGAGTACCTAATCAATTTTGAGAATAATGATAAGAAAAGACATATCGATAGGTACCAGAAATATAAAGTAACGTAATATTTTGTAATTCCCTTACGTTAATTGATACTTCTGGTATCGTTATGCAACAAAAACAATAAAAGGATTTTATGTAAGACGTGGTCATCTTAGGCAGCCATTCAATCAGAAGGCCAATTCTACCAATTAACGTGTCATGCGACACTAGATTGCGATGCGATTTTTAAGACACTGGAAAATGGTATTCTGCTAATTTTAAATTTCGATCAATTCACACATTCATTGTTTTCATTCATTCAGATGTTTTACAAGAGTGCCAAAGAAATATTTGGAAGAAGACATAATGTAAAGTATGTACTTGTACGTCACCAAAAGATAATATCAGAAATAAATACAGAATCAAAACCAGCCAAGTGCGAGTCGGACCCGCGCATGAAGGGTTCCGTAACATCGGACAGGATTTAATACTAGGTGTGACTTACTTTTTAAATACTTTTGTAAAATTTATTTTTATTATTTGTTGTTATAGCAGCAACAGAAATATCCACTCTGTGAAAATTTCAACTGTCTACCTATTACGGTTTATGAGATACAGCCCGCTGACAAACAGACGGACGGACGGACGGACAGCTGAGGCTTAGTAATAGGGTGCCGTTGGCTTTTGTGTACGAAATCCTAAAAATCATGTATCTACCCTGACATTTATAAAAACATGCAAAAAAAAAAGAAATTGAAGTTAATGCTTGCATGTCAAACCACAAAATGGACGTGAGATATTGAAAAGGTCTTTAGCTAGGTGAGGACGTATTGTCTTTCTTTCAGTCGCAAACAATGCTTGTTTTCTCAAGACAAGGACGACCACAAACGCAACCTTGTCTGACTTTTGAGTTAGTCTTAAACTTTACTTCAGCCACGACTTGACTTGACTTTAATAACAAATCATCAAACACGATCACCGTTTGTCTATGTTACATGTTTCCAATAAAATCGTGATACATTGTCAATTCAAGTGTTATTATATCCATCTCCTTCACTTGTTTTATGTAAATCGTTCTCACTCACTCTACGATAGTTGTTATCATTTTAATATGCTTTTGTTTCAGCTGAGACATTTCCATTGTTAATGTTAACCTAGTATTTGCTCATTCATCTAGCTAATCACTTTTTCCATTGTTTATGATACCTGTAGGAGGAAGTAGTCTGTCGGACCGTCACTTGCATGTTGGTTGTTTTTGGCCTCGTGGGATTAGAATGATTCGAAATCCACCTGGAGCAACAAAAAAGATCGGGTGCGCGTGAGGTCGCAACAGAAAACATTCTGGGGGGCAGCCTGTGCTGAGGCTGTACGTCAGAGCGAGAGGCACGACTCGAGCCTACTCGATTCATTCTCGATTTCTCACCAGTGCCGCGCGAACCGCCGACATTATCGCCCGTCGCGTTTCGTTCTCATTGTACGAAAGTTTTTTTAATTCTTTTCGAGGTGTGATTTGAAAAGTCGGTAACAATAAAAGTAAACGAATTGTTTTATTATTTTCGAATAACGAATTGAATGGTGTTGTGAACAAGTGTATCGATTGTTGTAACAGCTACCTGACCGACGCGTGGCGGAACATAAAAACAAACTCTCGTCTCGCGTTTCGAATGGTCCCCGGCAATAATTAGTTTGGTAAAAGTGAGTGTGTGTGCTGTGGACGCTTGATGGTTCAATTAGAACTGTTTTATTAAGCTTTCGTATGTACCACCATTTTGCTTAATCGGCTCTTTCTACGGATTACAGATGTTGAAGTTGGTTAGTGCCATTTTGCATGATTCATTTACTAATTACAACAAACTGCTAATCGTCACCGTTATCATCTGTATCGACATGTTCATTTGAATAAAGTGATTGTGATCTAACTTGCATAATGCTGTTACAAATGTTTAATTTTAATTTGAACAAATTGGTAACAATTAAACATAATTTAGTTCACATTGTGTTTATCAATTAATTTGCAACTCTAGATAATCTGATATTATCGTAAAGTTATCAGATGACGGTGACGATAGTAACACCTAATTGCTTTAGTATCTGTTATGTAGTTTCACACGATTACTCGTTCACATGCGTGGACGTGCTTCAATAATAATATACTTGTTAAATATTTACATTAAGTATAACAGTTTCCTGTATAGGTTCCGCAATCTTGGAACTCTAGTTAAGACCATGTGTATACAGATAAGTTTCATCAAGCTGATTGTCATTCATTCATTGATAGTTTGAATGTTAATGCCTCAATATCTTCAGTATCGTCTGGCTCGTTAAAAACTTCATTCATAACATCAGCTTGGCATTAAAAGCATGAACATCTACCAATTCGTAATGGTTCGGTTCTACATATTGTAAGTTTTCTGCAATTTTATACACAGCTCCAATTTGATCGTATCAGCTGTCTATATCGTGCTGAAAGACTATTAAGTAGAATTCTTTTCTTTGTGTTTTATATCGAGTATATCATTATTAAATACTATGAGCACTTATGAGGACATGTTATTTATTTACAGGCAGTGTGTAGTTTTTTTGTATCGGACATTGTAAAGGGCATCTGTTGACCTATTCATGAGGCAGTTTTTACGCTACTCATTAAAGTTAAGTCGTAAACTTGAACTTTTTAGTAATTTTATACTACCATCGCCTTCCTGATTGCTGTCTTTAATTATCGATTATTATCAAGTTTTACTGTTTATTGGGTATTTTGCTTTGAAGTTTATTATACCTTGGATAGATACAAATTGTAGAAGTATCCTTTATCAAAATCTATTAGAAATTAACCTGTAGCTTTAGATGACTGGATTGTAACAAGTACTTGGATTTGCCGATTGCTATCAACAATCTTATTCGTACATTACTTTTCGTGCCATTAGTGCTGCATCCAAACCTAGCCATGTCTAAAATACAATTCGTTCCAAGTCCAAACCGTTTCTAAATATAATTTTTTTTCAGCTGTGAGATGAAAAACTAACGCTTTCCTGCATAAAATTACGCCAATTTGTTTTAATCTTGAACATTTACTTGAGTTTTTCATTTTGCTGTTCTCTCCGGCTGGACATTTGTTCCACTCACCTATTTCTTCGCTTATTTTTAGCGTTGCGTGCTGACTGTCACTAGTCCACTAATGGGAGAACGTATCGCCACATTAATTATCGTGTTCCTAGCGTCGTTTGGTTTTCTCTCTTACGAGTGATATTTCATTAGTAGTGCGTCAATTACATTTTTTGAACATGATGGATTCTCCTCATCGGAATGGTTTGCTTTGTTCTTCGCTTTCTCGTCTGTCTTACACATGACGGTTTTTATTAATACGTGTTCATTATAAGATTCGCATCCTGACTACACTTGTTTGTTTGTTTATTTTATTGATGAGTCTATTGAGTTAATTGGTACTGCAAGCTGTTATAATTGTTTTTTTTTTTATAATTGATTGTTTAGGATGTAAATGCGTCGTGATGATTGCTCATGTTCATTTAGATTTTGATTAAGACCTTGTTGGCCGTAATTAAAATATTACTGTTCTCCAATAATATCCAATAACACATTGCATTGTATGTTAGCTTATTATTTTTATCTCATTATAACAATATTGTAGCATGTGTGCAATCACTAGAATTCTTATCAACTGTACTGTTGTTACATTACTGCTTCCTATCGATTCAATAGCTATTTATTATATTGTATTGTATTCAGAACTGCATAAAAAGTCTTACATGGGCTACTAGGAAAATTATAACACCATAAGGTGGAACAAAGTTTTAATGAAGCACAAACTAAGCTTCTTCTATTTTCTGAATCCAATCTTTGGATATTAGTAAGAATACCGCTAAAATGCAGCACTTCTTTTTTGTAAAATACCCACCATGAATTCTTAGGTGAAAACGCTAGAAGTGTGCTTTAGGTATAATGAATGTCAGTTCACTAAACGCTAATTTCTCCAAAGTCCGATAATATTTTGGCATAATAGACTGGCAGTTTATTTTTACACAACTTCTAGAATTCCATATAGCTAGGGACAATTTCTCAATGCCAATTTTGTTCTCATATCTCGCCAGTAAGGTCGATAAAAGGCAGCCTACTGTTGGAAAGGCGACAATTAAATCAGTTCAATTTATATTGAAATTGGAAACACATAGGGGCTTTGTGTCGACTCGTAAAAAGATTAACTGGCTACTGAGTTAGTGTTAGAAGTCGTAAAGGTTGGTAAGACTTAGTTCTTCATATAAATAATGTATGACAGTGCTATTCTTAGACGGTTTTTGACTGATTTGTAAGAGTAGGTAGGTAGTTACAGGTAGAATTGTAGCGGCATCAATGCCACCACATGAAAAACTAAGAAGCTATATTTGTACGGCAACAAAAAGAACCGCAGTGCCATCTACGACGAACTAACATCGAAATCCTGCATTGCGCAAGCAAAGTTCTCCGTGCGATTTGAACATATACAAAAGTCCGAATATCAACTATCGGGCAGTTGCCTACCAGACACAATAACCGTCTGGTTCGGAGGATCCTCCCATTTTCAATGGAGGGATGCGGGATTTTATTCTCTGTACCGCATACCTCTATAGAATCAAACCTCATGGCGGATACTGCGCAGCGAAAAGCGAGATTCACAAATGTCATATTTGAATCGACCTATACTATAGTTCATTTGATGAATGAGTACGAGCCGTTTTTCTCGTTTCCAATAACAAACTCTAATCAGGTGCCCTACTGTGACGTGCTAATGCCATCCAATTCCGATGATATAAAAGGGATAGTGCTATTCGCTATGTATAGCTCCGTCTCTCTCTTAGAGCGGAATCATGATTGTTTTAAGACTTCATAGTTGGGCCTCAAGACGAATTTAACCTTTCTAGTCATCTACGAGTAAATTCTACTCCCTTAGAATTGCAAACTCTCTGCTTTAACCAATGATATTTTAAAACAAACTATAAAATTAATATATAATCAGAGTAGCTACTAAATACAAAATTTTAAATTATAACATAATATTATTTAACGACCTACGTCAGTAATTTTATTCTTGGTATCCATTATATTTGGAAAAACAAGTGTTTTTGTTAATGTTAGCTGTTAATTAGACTGTAACTAACGCTCAATCATTCAAAATGTTATTTATGGATTGTGGTTTTAAATTATTGCTATTTTAAAACATTTTTACTTAACAACCGATGTCAGAAATACTCAGTAGAGCACGGATAAAAAAATTGTGTATAAGTTCTATAATATATAAAATAACTCAGCATTTACTTCCATTGTATCACATCAGGGTCATTTGACCTTTCACGGAATCGTTAATTCAGAAAGATGAAGCTACTTGCACGTTCCAAATCGAAAATATCCGTGGAGGAGTCCGCGCAAGAAACTTCCTCCAATCCTTTAAATAAAAAAAAACTAAATAATAATGAACAAATTACAAAGACCACCAAGTATTTTTTTCTTATGACAAAGCAAAGTATTGTCACCACGAGCTATAAGCAAGATAACATTATCAAAAGTCTTGACAATGACACGATTATTGATGATGTTGTCAAAAAGGGAACGTTTCGCGACAATGTGGTTCTCAATGATTACGTCACCCGATCAATCAAAAGTGTAGTAAACACTATCACGAGGATTGTATTAAAAGTGTCTGTCTTCTTGGCTGTCGCCTTAGTGTCTAACTTAGACAATGCTGAAAGAAACATCCCGATTCAAACGACTAGTGAAGACTAAAAACTCACTGAAACAAAAGATTAAGTAGAATAAGCTCAAAGGAGAAACATCTCGATTCAATTGACTATTGAAGACATAAAATTAATTGAAAACAAATAATAAGTTGAATAAACTCAAAGGACAATAGACAAAGATATACATATAGGAAACAATCAAACTAGAACTTAACTAGGTCAAGTCAATTATAGAACAAATGGGTAATACATTGCAGTCTAATGAGACCTCCTCTGATTTGGCAACATGTGGCACGTAGACAGGAAAAAAGATTTTCTAAACTAAACCATTAGATTAATTTATAAGACTCATTAAACGACGTAGTTGTTAATGTTAAATGTATTCGTAAGATAGCCCCAAAACGCTCACCATTCAGTAGTATCTATCTAAGATAAGGAAGGGAGCAGTGGTGCAGGAAACTCCACTAAATATAAAACAAATATACTGATTGGTACAGTTCACTTTCAGCCAATATTTCCTACGCCTCAACACACTCACGAGTATTCATCAGATAAGCAAATAATTAAAAAGAAATGGCGTCACTAAATGGGCATTGTTTTTCTCTCTTTATCGTAAAAAATGTAGGTGTGCAGGAAAAGTATAGATTTCTATTTTTAGGTTGCAGTGTTCTTGTTAAGTTTTTGTCGTGACTGCTAAGCTAATAATCATCGCAATGCTTAGTTGGTACAGATTGTTAGTGCGATTTTATGACTTTACTATTTATTGCATTTTTCTAGTGCATTCCCTGCCCTACTTATTGATCTTCCTATCTTGTACCTTTCATAAAATTAAAGTAAAATTCATTTTAATATTATAACTATCTCCATAAGAACCAGCCAAATGTTAGTTATTTTCGCGATACTTTTTTTATTTTTTTTTTGTTACCCGTTTAAATTGTAATGCTTTAACAGGCAACTAAGTTCTAAGAACCTACCTATTGTTAACATCTTCAAAATTCTGTACACTAAGTTCGCAACAAAGAAATTGAATTGATTTTTTTTCGTTCAGATTAGAACTAAGCTATTTATATTTAACACTTCAACGATCTTAAATTCCTACTACGTAATCTTTGAATAACACAAGTGGTCAAAACAAATCATTTATCAACAGCTTAGCTAGACTGAGCTATTGATCCCTTAGTAATATCTTCAGTAGATGTTGTTCCTGCAACGCAACGTTATCATGGTTAAGTCCTTCGTGAGATGTAAATCTGGCCATTAATATAAACAAACAAATAAATTCATTTCATTTCAAATCCAGACGTTCTTACACCATGCCTTAATTTATTTTCTTGTAAAACATTATCTTAGTATTTAACATGATTAAAGCATTCCAGCATGTTTATGGCAAGTAGCTACAGCAGATACTATCACTTTACTTAATTAAAACTGGTTGGTTGCCGTAGAAAGTTGGGAGGTCTCTGTCAGACTCTGTCGTCGATATGTGTTGGGATTGAAATAGTACAGCTTGCAGATTCCTTGTCGATCTTAGCCCAATAGCTGTTTTAAAATGCTGGTGCGATTTGAATTCCTTCGTTTTTGCTAAGAAGTAAGAATTTCGGAATCTTTATTTGGTCTTCAAGTCTTCTTTTATGATTGCGTTACCACATTCTATGGGACTCTTCAAAATATGATACCCAAAATTGCAAGAGACCAACAGAAAAAATAATTTTAAAAAACTTAGACTTCCTGTAAAATATTTAAATGTACAACGCAATTACATATGTATCTTAGTTTATCTGTTAATTGATAAACATTATTTCCGTTCACATTACTAATTAGGACATCAGGTGGTCTGATATGATAGATTAGCGAATAATGATACGCGAATATCTATCTGATTATGTTAGAAACCAATTGTTTAAAGCACCACGTGTTGAATACAAGGATGTTATTTACAGACGTTTTTGTAATCCGATAACTGGTTTTATTGTGAATAATAATAAAGCATTATTATTATTACTTTAAAAATATCGTTAAAGTCATCGTCATTATCACTATCTCAGCGTATTCTAATTTATTTGGGTTTGGCTCAACATATCATCATCTTCTATACCTCTATTGTTTTACTCGTCATCTCAGTTTAGTCACCCCCTTTCTAGCGATATGTTATTATTACCGTTGTCTAATCAGCAATATTGTCTTGACCATAATGCGCACAGTAAAGGAGTCTCTGCCTGCGTCTGTGTTTCCGAACGCATACAACCCTAATCTCTTCAAAATTAGAGGGAACAGGCTTCTTCTGGGTAAGCTCGCTCCATCGTCGACTTTGTCTCTGTCATCTATGACCTAGACTACTCTAGTCAAGAGCAAATCCATATTAAATAAATATATGTATATATATATATATATATAATGCGCAATAAATAAGTTCCAAAACACTCAGTAGATATTGACCTTCTCAGTCATCACGTTCAGTCATTGACGAAAGTTGAAAAGGTTGCAATAATATTTATCTCTCTTAATTTGCTGTAGTACGATCTTTAGTGATTTTGCTTAGGATGTGTTTTCATCACTGCCAGCTACTGCACCTTTATACGAGTTCATTATATAGCATTTTGTCTTAAGGTGGTCAAACTTCATTATCATTATTCGTGGTTTCTTCAAAGACATCGTTTTGTTCTGGCCAAGTTGTCCATGTTTTTTTTTTTGAAATTTTAGTTCTACCACCATCCTGAAAAAGACTTTTAATTTGGGATCTAACAGTGAGCTATTTTACAAAACCAAAGCTTACCCAAGATTCTGCTCCCATTCAGTTACAGCAATAGTACATTATCTACAACATGTAGGCTATCGTACGTGCCTAAGCTTCACCAACGGAGGTCCGATATAGATACATAGCAATTTGGCCCGAGCATTAGATATTGCATACCCACCGCAAATGATACGCGCTCCGATCCGCTCAACCGCTCAAATTGCTTGTAAATAATGTAATATCTTAGTTTTGCCGGCCATTATAGGTATTACGCGCGAAATTAGATAGCAATATATGGTAACAGATATTATTGACGCAATCATTGTAACGTACCATGTGATTACAGTGACGCAAATTCTGATACGTTTCAGAGTAACGGTTGTCGATACAAAGATTTTGGCGTTTGCCTTGTTGGCAATCAATACAATTTGATCATCGTCAACATCTTGCCTTTATCCGTTTGGGTTCGACATGACATTTTTTATTCCATTATCTCTATCGTTAATCCCTTTAATCCATTTCAATAATTTTATATTGTTTTCCGTTATGAAATTAGCCTGTTTTAATTGTTCTGTAAAGCCACCATCAGCTCTAAGCAATTATTCGTGAAAAGTCGATGGAGACGTCTTGTAGAACCTGACCAAAAGTTGAAGAAGAAAATATGACAAAAAATCTTAGTAACGCAATAGAGGCTTTATTTTGTCAACACAACACTTCTGCATACGTAACTTGAGGACTGTAGTCTCTAAGGTGTAATCCCCTTATCTGAGTGATAGCAGGCGGGGCGATTGAGCACGCGCACCTTGCGTCACCGGCCGATTGTTCTCCGACAAATAGACTGCGAAGTGTCGCAAGCGCAACTGACGACTCAGAATGAGCCCTTTATCGGTCGTGCCCTGTTAATTACTGCTTAAATTTCTTTGCAAGTGGATTACTGGTAGTTTCTTGTCCTTGATCGTTTCAAGCATCAATAACTGCAATAAAAGCCGTGTATAAATGAGTTTCAGATTCATGTGACGCCGGCTCTAGATTTAGTTATAACTTAGTTAAAGTTAAAGGAACATTGGCGAGAGCCTATATAGCCATATAAAGTACTTAAGCAATATTTTGCAAAATTGATGACTGATACAAAAATAGCAGCAATAAAAAACACAACATTCCAGGGCATCCGGATTCCGTATGGGTTCTAGGTCCTTATAAAACGACCTTTAAGACTACATTCACGAGTTTATTGGAAAACGATGAAGGAAAGAGGACAATGCAACGTAATGCAGTTGGCATGCGAAGAAACCTTTTGAAAGTAACTCGAGGAATGTGTGACGGTACTGTAGAAAGGATTTTATTCGCGCTTGCAATTACCTGTAAGCATCGATCTTGATTTCTGACCTCATTCGAGTTGAAATCGATCGTAAGTTCAGCATTTATAAGCAAGATCACTAATTAGGTGGATTGTGTGAGGAATGCCATGAAAGAATATGGAGTGATTGATATAATGACGGTTGGGAGGGGAGAATGGAAAAAGAAAAAGAGTATCGCTGACCCCAAGTTAGTAACATGGGCAGGGTAGGAGGATGATAGTTAAGATTAGTAATAGGGCCAATTCTATTAATGTTTAAGCAACGTTCGCATTCGGTCCTCAGTCGCAATTTGTTAAAAAAGCCTCAACTTCCATACATCTTCCTACCCTACACCCCACATACAACAAAAACTAAAACAATAATATTTTAAAACCGTGTTCAAATGTCCATAATAGATTGCAATAGCTCTCGTCTATTACCTACAATACGATTGTAGCATCGATTGCAACAATCGATTCTCTATCGTCGAGAATTATGATTGAATTCGATTCCGATAGTTGTAAAACAATACGTTCAACGTTATATTGTTTGCTTGTATTGTAGAATTTTATTATCTCTCGTGGTCGGTCTCCTCATTATCATCATAGTTTTAGCTTGGAATCATCCATTGCTGGAGAGCCCCTTCTTTCTTCCCATTTCCGTGTGTCTCTCATCTTGATACAACTGGCGATTGCCGATATTGTTAGCCCAATGCGTTTTTGGACGACCGTGGTTTATTTGGTCTAACCTTGGCCACTATTCAGTCAAACGTTCACCTAATTCATCGGCCATCTCCACGTATAGATAGATTCTTTGCCTCCTCTTTGGTGCATCACCCTATCCCCTATGCTCCCTGGTTTGGTACCTTAATACCATGTTTGACATCTAATAATGACGTCACAACTATTGCTATTTAACGAGTCGCACTTATATGGCTGTCACAATTGACAGCAACATTATACACTAGTGTGAAACGTTTGAGCAACTTGAGATACGCAAAGGTCATGTTCTGCCATATAATAAAAAGGTTAATTCAATCGATGATTGCAAGAACAATACCTGCTTGTGTTAATCGAATGTGATATTTAGATAAGTACTCGTGGCTTAGAAGTTCTGCTCTACGTGTGGTCTGCAGAAATGGAAAAGTACTTGTTGCCATTAAATAAATGAAAGGCGTATGGACCATGTCCCGCCTGCTTAGTTGCCCCTAAACATACTAATTTTGCTTTATTAATTTAAGTTACTCTGATTGTAATCTTACATCTTGAAGTTTCACAATAATGACTATTTGGATAGATATTCTTGCTAATGAGTGTGACATTGAATGCCTTCCTCTGAACGGTCAGAGTAGGATGTGAATGATTTTGAAACCGAACCTTGTAAACTTTACCAAATTTTTAAATTAACTTTCAAAAGATATTCCATAAATAAACCTACATAGTTCTTCAATCCTTTTAGAACAAATAAAAATCGTTTGCACAAAATTCTTTCTGTAATATTTATAAACTTTGTTGACCAAGTCAGGAATCGCAGTGCTAACTTTATCTCTGTAGTTACACACAGGAACTCTTGTTTTCGTGTTTAATCCAGGCATTATCTGTGGTATTTATAGAATCTTTAGATACAGTAGTGACATTGACTGACACATTGAGCTAGGAAGGACAACGCTAATCTCCTTGTATCAAGGTCACTTGACCATTACTCGGTGGCATTGAAGGGGGGAGGATTTAGGTGGAAAACAAATGAGGTTTATCAGTCTCTGCTTTGGGTATTGATATTCAGTGATCTAAGATCTTTATCAAGTCTCTTATCGACTGTTAAATGTCTGCAGTATATATATAGTAAGAAACGTTTTTGGCCTTTCCTCGTTTTCATCTTTACGATGACGTTAATTTTATTATATAATCATTCTTTATCTACGTCATTCCTTAAAAACGTAATTATAATAAATATGTCAATGAAATATGTGACATAATACCAAAGTTGAGATAAATTGGAAATCCACTCTACCATAATACGTAATTAAAAACACTTTCAAAAATACTTGCAGCTAAATATTTTTTCTTAATACTAAGACTAGATTTTGTAAACGTCAAACCATGAATCATTTTAATTGTTTTAAAGAATGCTTTTAAATATAATATTATCAGACAGTTTCGATCTGAAAGAGTGATGCAACAGAATCTGTCTGTTACTTAAATTCATTAGCATAATCTTGTAGTTAATTTTGATTAATCCCAATTTTAATTACATAAACCTAGTGTAATTCTTGATGTCCATCTTATCTTGCTAATTTGCTAGACGCTCGTACACTAATTTAATCAATCTTGTAAGATTTACTTAAAGCTGGGTACTGACCCGTGTTACGGGCCGTACCTAATGTAACATTCAACATCATGTTCGTGCACGTGTCCCCGTACTGACTGCACGAATGCTCGCATTGTAACATGTTTTATTACGCCCCGTAACACCGGTCTGTCTACAGACCGAAGAAATGAAGAATACGACAGTATCTAAAGGAAGGTCTACCTTCCTTTAGATACTGTCGTATTCTTCATTTCCTTCTGTGTTTTTACGTCATTTTTTACTGTTATGTTGCACTTGTCAGCTTCGGTGTTATAGTTTCCTTCATTCAATGTTATTCAAATTTATAATAAGTCAATTTTCAATATCAATATTTTTATGAACAATTAGCTTGAATGAATTTTGCATATTCAAAATTATCTTGCTACTCTACAGCTACATGGAAAATATACAGGTGCTGCTCCAAATTTTACCTTAATTTGATTATTTCCGTTTGAGCCATGTCTTCATAAATCCCACGAGTATTTTTGTTCCAACAAAAATTTAATTATTTCCTATGTCGAAATATATAATTTGGCAGCAGGTGAATGTTTTCAGGTTATTCATAATTAATAGGATCGCATTCAGCTCTCATTGCCACTAATTAGTTGGTTTCTGAGTAACTGCTATTATACAATATGCTTGGAAAAGTGACGTGACAGTTAATGTGTCGGTTATGTAATGTGTCATTCACTCATATATTTACCTATTTTCTTGATGAGTCTTAGTATATTCAGGAGAAATTTGTTTCTCGAGTAGTTTGCATTGTGATTGGTACTTATTATTCAATGCTTCGGAGATCACAGCCCAAGTGAAAAATAATAGATTTTATTTAGGTGTAAAAGTAAAAAAATAAAGTATTTATGTTTTCACTTCTTCAAGGGCTTGGTCGTGAGCTAGATCATCGACCCTGGCAGAGTGCTTTAAGAAAGCGAAGAGAACAAGGTTTTATACATACCCATTGCAATGCAACTGCATGAAAATAACAATGCAATATGCCTAACATACCAGAAAGTGATAAACAACACTACATCCTTTAATTATCAATTAATTTATCAGTGCCAAACAAAAAGCCAGTATTGTGCAACCAGTTTGCCGACAACAATTATGTCGGTATTCGCTGCGATTAATCGACGACGTTTTGAATGCAACTGTCGCAAGTGCGTGCAGACATATAGAGCAGAACATGACTTGGTCTGTCACGCTGTGACTTTGGGCCATATGTATGAGTAGATAGAGTAAAATAGTAAGATTGTATACATGCATTTATGTGGGTTGCGAAAGCCTCTGGTCCAAATGGTTGTGTATTTTCGTCATAATTCATGAGTACCATTTACAATATTAATCTTCAGGTTGCAAAACTCTAGATCGTCGGAATAAATAATATTCCTCTAGCTATCCAATGTCGAATGACACAAATTTAGTCTGATTGTCAATTTTGTACTCATCTCCCTTGATAGTGCTATTCATCGTTTTTGTAGACTATTGTGGATTTAACAAAGTAAATTCAGTCGAGACAGTGCCAGTTTCGGAGGCTGCCTCGAACTTTTTATTATTTTATGGTTTGCCAATAAATGTATTTTCTTCCTTTCTTGTGTCTACCTACTAAGATGAATTTACTAAATAAGCTATTAAGGGATTAAAAGCATGCACCCAACCTTGAAATAAAACTTCTTTGTTGCAACTACAGTCAACTAAGATCTAACTATAAATACCAGCTAGTCACTACGAGTTTGCTAACTCACGTAATGTTTATTCTTTTTCGATTAAAAATAAACTTTTTAATAAAAATGCACTCAAACAAAACGCATCGTTTCTTCATCGTCACAGGTGGTGACATCATCACTCACAATCCGAGTCTTGTATCAGAATATAAAATTCAAATTCCTACACATCCGTTATTTTAGTCGATCAGTAAGGTCTTCGAACTTATAAACTTGTCACTTTAAATTTTAATTAGCTTCGGCCAATGGCTTTGCTTCGCGTGTTAGCCGAAAATTGTCCCAAGAGAACATACTACCGAGACGAAAAGTATCCATTGGGTAATACTACCGGGATGAAAGTATCCTATATCCTGTTCCGGGAAATGGTTCATGCGAGTGCCAAGTTTTATCCAAATCCGTTCAGCCGTTAAGACGAGAATATGGAACAAACAGACAGATGGACAGAGTTACTTAAGCATTTAATTTTATAATATTAGTACGGATGGATTAAGAGATGAATCTGAATCTTTCCAGGTAGGTAAAGATACAGATCTAAGTTTCAAAACGTTTCTATTGCCTTTACCGTCGATGTTACGAGTAATTCTTAGTATTGATGATCAAACAGCGAAAACAAATAGTGAAGAATAGATTCGTAGAAACGTTGCAGAATAGAAAGTGCGTAAGGATTTGGGAGATGGTTTTATAACAAATGGCTTAACATAGTAGGCTATCAATTCTTTGGGAAATAATGAATTGATGATAAGAAGAAATTCTACGAGAATTAAATGTTTGACAACAAAAGTCATTGCTGAAATCATTAGTTAGCACAAACTGGATATAAATAATGATGGTAGCAAGAAATATGAAAGAAAACACCTTCAGCGTCATACAAGTGAGCGAGTAAATAAAAGTCCGAAGAACAAAGATCCAAGATCGATGCTACGCTACTGACGCTCATGTCTGACTGCATTGATGACATCATCATGATACACAAAACATGAACCTCACAGACGGATCTCGTGACAACAATCAGTTGCCTCGCGAGTGTTCTCAAGAATACGTTAGCTTTATTTTTAAACCTTTCATCACACACACCCATTCATGATATTCGATATGTTTATCCTTAAGCCGGCGATACTATAAATTTTATCATTGCGCAGAAATTCCATTCAAATATGCTAAATTATGTTAATACCGAAGGTCTTTTATAGAATTCGCGACATTTAAATTCCTTGACAGATAGAGGTTACCTGCCAATTCAGTTGTATCTAACAGTATTAAAGTTCAAATTATCAAGTTGAATGTTACTCGTTGAATTATTCAGGTGTTTCAAAGTCAACTTTTAATGATCCTCAGACACGCACAGGGCCGTAATTGGTCACACGATTATGATGACTATGTCAGTGTGATATGGGCATATAGGTGCGTGATGGATCACCCTTTTAGACACAGTATAATTTGTGTCTGTGAGATTCATGGTCAAGTGTCGTGAGATAATCAAGTTTATGGTCAGCTACAACGATAATAGACAGTGTCCTAGAAAATCATGAATGATTTATTATCAATAATAGACTATCTGCTGTTTCATTCATGACATTAACTTTCTTATCAACGTCGATGTAATCCAATAGAATTTCCTGTTTCGTTTGTTGATTTGTATGGTCCATTAAAGCATGCATATTAATGAGAATCGAAGTGTTTGTCGTTTTATAATCATCTGATTCATCTGACACACGTTCGTTGTATATTTTTGCATGTTCCGGAAACCGGACGACATACCTGAGATACTTGGCTTTGTCTCTGTTTAACAAAATGTATGCGCCTGTAAATGTGATTTTAATGGATTATTTAAGCTTCCGGTGCTTTACCTCGCGCATATCGACCTTAATCCGACTGGTAATGGTTTAACAAATTATTTGAATGTTGTAAATGATCTGACAATGTGTTCTGATGATATTCATTGCTTTATGCATATTTCTGTATGCAGTCTTGCGACATTCGTTGCATATTATTACCTATTCAATGCTGTTCAACATCGCTGTTGGTGCAAGAACTTTGGGTGTCATTTTCATCATCTGTATGTTCATTTCAAAGATTCTCATTTGCTCTATTCATTATTTTTGTTGTAAGCGAGTTTACAATTTGTACTTAATCATCTTCTTCGAAACTTCCAAGGTTCGTCATGTCGTTAATATTTCCCTGGCCCATAATAACCTTGTTGGAATTACCATAGTATGTTATTTTGTGGGTTTTTGTGTTATAGGAAATGGGATGAGAGGATTTCCTGTATTGCTCTTGCCTTTTCATTAACTGTAATTTCAAAAACAGTAACAGTATCTTGAATTCTTCATCGACGTACAGAATATCATTTGTCGTCAGTGTGACGGTCCAATTTAAAATATTTTTTGCTATTCAAAAATAACACAAGTGGATACTTTGATATATATATCAATGAGTGGATACAAAAATATAGGTCAAATTGTCTGGATCCTAGTCTGCTACATCTTGCGTCATTTGGTAATTCATTCGACACATGTGGGCATTCAAGGAAAAATACATCTATTGAAGACTGACTGTTTTTTCGAAGTCCATATTACAATACCTAATATGTAAATAATAATTTATTTGTCTGTCTTGATTGCTCACTTTATAACTTAACATTTTCCTTAAGCCTACGAGGAAAAAAATGTGTTAAAACCAATAAATTAATTTTATCGTTGTCCGAAAAACAGTTGCTTATTCTAAATTCGTATCTGTGACAATAAATATACATACAAATTACCACGGCGGTGGGCGCTCCGGAAACGACGCGGGCGCAGGATGCCCGTAGCTTCTGTCTTCGTATGTGGGCTGTGGAGGAAACATTCATAACCGTGCGAGCTTTCGTAAGAGGCCACGTTGAGTGGAGAGAATAAGATCTCATTTAAGAGGCATTTATTTAAAAAATAAAAAATTAGGACAATAGGGGTGACAAAGCCCTTATAGACAGTTGCTGGTCTTTTTCATTTTGAGTATCAGTCCTTTCAGCGTATTTCAGATGAGTGTCTATAAAGATTCAGGCCTTGATTTCTACCTCTAGTCTAGATGTCACAAATAAATTCTGCTAAAACTTATATTCATGCCCAAGATTTTGATTGGTTGACCCAGCTTGTAGCTTTTGCCCTTGGTTTCTTCGTGTTAATATAGATTCGTTGTCCCCCAAAAAATATTTATTTACGTAATGCGTCCGTGTTTGGGTCACAGAAGTACATATGTGTACGAAATTTCAGCAGAATCGGTGCTGTAGATTAGAAGAAAATTGGCTGTGACAGACGGACAGACACACACCCGAGTGATCCAATAAGAGTTTTTACGGATGCTTGGAACCCTAAAAATAGCATATAACCATCTCCAGGGTCCAAAATTCAAAATGAAATCGGGTTAGCGCAAGCAAACAAACTTACTTTAATTTATAATATTGTTAGCTGGGATGTTAAATGTCTTAATTAAGGTATGTACGTCTATGGGGTTCCTATTATTACTTATCTCGTTCTCTTAGGATATCTCTGTTAGTAACGATTTGAGCTTATATAAGGACTTCTTTGTATGATACCGACCTCCGACTAGTTTGGGCAAGTTAATTGCTTGAGAACTAAAGCAAATTACAGTCTCTATGACGTAACGATTTCATTGTAATTGTGAGGCAAAAAATAATACAATTTAAACTAATAATTGGTCTTGATTCAAGACAGGTGGTTTGCTTGTTGTTTTTTCTTTAAAATCAATTTGAGAACGAAAGAATTTACTACGGAAATTGATACATATTCTGGTATAAGATATTCTGACTGGCCATGAGCCTATAAACAAAATAGACTTACGTAACTTTATTGTTAGATAATATTGAATCACTACGAAGATGTTAGAAATTATAATGATAAAGACAATTGAGTGATGCGATTACAGGCAGTGCATTGTCTTCACGAAAAACCTAACAAAACATATGAGACAATCTTAAACATTGACAATGGATTAAGTCATGGTGGTGTTATACCTTGTAACCTAAATATAAATTTATACATATCCTTAAAACACACACTGCAGGGTTTTCAAATACAAAATATTTTTTTATCACATAAATCAGGATAGGGACTTACGAAACGTGAAAGACGTTTCGTAAGTCCCTATCCTGGTTAATGGAGTCGGTAAAAAATACTACAGTAACTCTTTTACTATTATTAAAGATCTTTAAGAAATGACTGTAAAGACTCGAACGGAAATCACAGCACGATTCCTTTAAATCACGTGTAGGAAATTAGGAATACTACTGCCAGGGTTGCGGAATTAGTTCGAAAGAGTCACCGCGGCTCTGGAACGCAAAGGGCATTTGGAGGAACACTGATGGGTTTGAGTCATTAAGAGTCTGACACTCCCTTTCGCTCCGCCCAGAGCGGAAGGAGTCATTTGATGATATTCCGTCCTTAAAAAAAGGAATACTAGTCAGATCCATACGTATGTTATTCTTATCATATGCAGGATGATAACAAACACCAGGTGTGAAGGAAACTAATTCAACTAATGACGCCTAATCATCCAACAAATATTCAAATAAACCTTCTGAGTACAGACTCGACCTTGCCTTATCGTATTTTGCTAAAGGCCGACTCACCTGATAATGAATTTACGTGACGCTTCAATGGAGTAGCAGAGTTGTCTGCGGGCCTTTATGTTTTAGACGACGATAATACGAGGGACGGAAGTGCTGGCACGAATAATGTGGTTACAGTTCCGAGTTTCCGACAAGTGGTAACTATTTGGGAAAGGAAACAGTCACTTAAGCTACATAAAAACAATTGAATAGAAAACATATTTATGTTTGTAGAAAAAAAGGTTAATATTTAATTAATATGAAGGAATCTAATAATCCAAATTACTTTTGAGGTCATCAATGCAGAAGCGTACATAAGCGAAGCCGTAACGAACAAACGAAAAGGCTTGGAAATAATATATCTTTGAGTAAAACTTAGGTCAAACGAAAACTCTCAAATAACATCATAAATTACTCATAAATGCATGGTTAGTATCAAAGTAAACATACAGTATCCAAAGCAAACAAGCGTCATAAATAAAATTAGTCGTTAAGGCTTCCTTCCCCTTTCTTACACATTGGAAATCCTTATGGCGTAAAACTTAACTCAACATTTAAGCTCTACCGTTACAACAATTGTTCAAAACAAAGACTATCTTTCTTGAAAATTCTTTAGTATAACTTCATCATTATTTACTTTGTCATCTGGGACACTAACTTCATCGCAATGCAGTGGGATTACTTCAAATCCCACTTAATATCTGTCCAAATTGAGTGACGTCACTCGACAGCACCGAGTTCATTTGATAACCGTTTTTAAACTTTTAATTGTTCTCATGAGTGTAGTTGTCTACTTGGCGTTGCTTATTAACCTAGCCCTTTTGGACGAATTTCATTCATTAATGGAACACACGGTTAATTGAGTTTTGGGCGCTTGCACCTTCTGGAAGTTTTAGTAGCTGACCTTTCGAGACAGAGCTATATTTATAAGAGTTTTGATTTTGTGTGTTATTCTTAGTATCATCCCAATCATCATTATCTGCCAGCCTTTCCTGAACTTTATTAGGGTCGGATTCCATTTAAACCAGATGCAATTGGATAGTTGCATAGACCCATTTTATCTTGAGCTTGTTATTCACCGTAACCTCTCCTTTATGGACTTCGGTATCGCAATCGTTCATGAGAATCTCAACAACCGACTGACAACGACTTTCCTCATGACGTTCGACATCTAAGTTGGGGTTATCCCTAATCACAATAACAAGTAGAAAAACTCAAGTCTTATATTTTATATCAGAAAATAAAATATTTTGTTTAACTGCATTTAAGTTTGTTGACGGCACTTAGCTTTATCGCTGTCAAGTTGAAAAAAAAACAACGTTGAATTATTATGTTTGCAAGTCCAGGGAAAAGAAGAGGAAGCTGAATTTAATATATCGGATCATTGTACAATAAAGTACCAACAGCCATAATTATTATCGAGCATTCGAGTCGGTATGCGACAGTCACGTTTTCCTGTATAAAAGAAACAAGACATGAAACTGTTATCAGAAGCAAGACTGATATTGCAGTGGCCAGTAGCAACGGTGTATTTTTTTATCATTACCGCTGCAGGCTAACTCTTTATGCTTCTCTTTTGTAATTTCTTTGTTCAGTAGAGGAAATGTGATATAATAAAACAACACATCAGAATTCACCCCTGCAAAAATTTTAACTCTACAAGTTATTACAATCATATTCTAATGCTGATATGTAAAATCAATTTTTGACTCACTTGGCGTAAAAAATTCGTAAATGGTCTTCAAAATTTCGATGCTGGCCTCTACAGAAACATGTTATATCACCAACATCTCGATTCATAATTAAGCTTTAATTCCAGTTTGCTCGATTACAAATTACGATATTATTTAGATGCGTACAATGCGATGTTGTAACATCATTGTCTACTCCTTATTCTGCAGCGAGTTGGTCAATCGTTTCGCAAAGTGCTCAGATTGCTCACAATTCATATTACTTACATTGTTGGCTTGTGACGAATATCATTGTCCTTTACAGAATAGTTCTCATTCATTCTGAATTAATCATTGTTTGTCTTGGGATTATGTTGATTTTGGGCGGACTGGTTCTAAGACATGTTGATCTCTTGAGCGCGGTGATGTAAGACTAAGAACTGTTGGATACAGTAGATTGAAGATAGAGTATTCATAGATTAATGTACAATGAGCCGAAAAAACAAGAGGTTGTTACCTTTTATGAGCCAGAACAAGAATCGTTTTGTCTTTGTGAGGAGCACAAGGACCTATTAATAATTACGACAGAAACGTTATTTATTAAAACTTTATGTAACTGCTTGAGGTTAATACTTTTTAGGAACGCGGTTTAGTTCCGTTTAGGCTCAGTCAGTTTTTGATATCGAAAAGAAGTTATCTGGATAACTTCTTCTTCTCTGTCGTTTCACTCTTGACAGAGCGGTCGTGGTCACGTCGAGGCGTCCACGTCGGTGGTAGAGGCGGACACAGCTCTCCGCACGATCTCCCGCCATCTCTCCCTGTTGGCAGACTGTCCGGCGCAATCAGATACGCGGCTTCTTAGTGCGGATTTAATTTGATCAGTCCACCGCATCGGTGACCTGCCGCGCGATCTCGTTCCCTCTGCTCTTCCCTGCACGACCAGTCGCTCTATGGAGTCGTTACCCCGCCTAGAGACATGACCAAAGTACTGCAGTATGCGCGACTGTACTACGGCCGACAGACGCTGCGTGATGCCTAGCTCCTGGAGGATGGACACATTTGTGCGGAACTGCGTCCACGATAATCTGGATAACACAGCATCTTAAAAGATTATCAGATGTATAAACATAAACATAACAAAAAAAAGTACCTCGGGATCGTAGCTCTGTCTGCTCTCATAGAAAAAAGCGCATTTCAAAGTTACCAATGCTACTCATAACAGTATTATATTTATCACCTCATCAAAAATTGTCCTTTAAGAACTTACACTCAAATCTCCTTTAAACAAACCCTATGTTTCTTCCCCAGGAGTCTCCAGAGGTCCGCATGGCGCTACCTCTGCCTGCGCGTGCGCCGGACCCCAGCGCGCTGGCCGCCTATTGGGCGGAGTACGAGGACCTCTGTCGACAGATCAGTGCCGCACACGACGATGATGACAACGTTTATGAAGGTAAGCTTTCGTTGTTTTAACGGCAGCCATTATAGAGCAACAGGAGCCCTGGCTGGAGGCTTTAATATTATATTAAAGCCACCACTGCAAGCCCGGTTAAGCAGTCGACAACCTCATAGGTTAAAGTGCGAGACGCTACTCACAAAAAAAAGGATTGGCAAAGAGAGGTCGACGCGCAGCAGTGGGGCAATGAAGGGTTGACGATGATGAAGGAGATGCTTCGGCGGCAGTATTGTTGACACTTTCCATACGAACTAACCGTTTCAGCGTGTAATCGTATCACTATTCAATAAGACAGAAGTTGTGACTCTTTCAGCGTCACAAGTTTTTTGCCCACAGCCGTCTCTACAACGTGTAACAGAATAAACGCAATACCTCTTGTATGAACAACTTTCACTATGGGACAAACACTGAAATCGCGAAAAAAAAATTGACTGCCTCATATATTTATGTGCGTGTATATCTCGACAAATGTACTGAACAGTTGTTTTTTTTGTCGCGATTTCGGGATTGGTCTCATAGTAAAAGTAATTCATAATTATGGGTACAATGACCCCTTAAGAGGTATTGCGTTTATTCTGTTACACGTTGTATATGACACCGGAAAATATTAAAACTTCGTAAGATTATAAAATAACTTGAGAGATTGTAAACTCTCGATAAATTGTCAACTTCAGTTCAGTGGACAATTTATCGAGAGTTTACAATCTCAAGTTATTTTATAATCTTACGGAGATTGCTATTTTCCGGTGACATGTACACTGCCAGAGCAACGATTCCGTACTCTATGGCATTTTCCCTTCAGCTGTAAAAAAGGGTTTCATTTTGGAGACAAAATGCGGACAGCCGATTGGTGCAACAGCACAGCGATGCATAAAATTGATGTTACGTACAAATTCTAAATTGAAAGAAAATTGATGGTTTTATCTGTATTTGAGATAACTTCTGACTACGATTTCCGTTTATCAAATTTGTTTATTCATGATGAGTATCAATTTTTGACATCGCTCATCTGAGTGGATCTTGGAATACTTATAACAATGAACATTGCCTGAGTTATGCAAATATATTAGTTTTGAGCCACATATTAAACTTTTTTACCGACTGTACGAAGTTAAGGAACAATAAATATTAATATATCCTAACACCAAACGATAATTTATCAAGTCCTTTTGAAGAAACGACTGTCTGGCATAAATAGTAGTAACCACATTATTCTGAAAACTGTCATGTTTATCGCCCACCAGCTCCATGTCGCCGTCGCAACTGACTGCCTTAAACCACCAGTATCGGTTATTTCAATTTGTTTAGAAGATAAGACGCACTTGATATTGAAGTTTTTCTTTCATTATCAGAGCATGGAATTTCATTTGTAACGGACGACAGAATGAAGTTCGACTGTGATATAATTTAAAGCAGTTCCATTTTTTATTTTGTTTTACTTTACAAATTGAAGAATTGTAATAAAGGATAATTGACCACATTTGAAATAAATCCTATTAATATGCCACTGGAACAGCTCAAACAATCGGCATTTTCGAACTGCATACAGTTCTAATACGCCGATGCCCATGATGGCGAAAAAAAAATATTTTGACATATTATTTTTTTTTAAATTATTATTGACACGTTCAGGATCAGCGTTAAAAAGGTAGAAGTTTTAGTCATTGTAAATGTGAGAAATATTTGTTGATGTTTCAATCATAAGCCCTCTTACAAGATTGCCTGACAGCTTAAGCAATACATTCAACATCTTCTACGTCTCATAGGTAACCGTGAGCGATATTTACATTCATCTTGCAAGAAATATGTACCTATGTTTTCCCACATTACACGTTAATCGGTTACTAATATTTACCTATATTTATATCCAGTGCTAGTTACTCAACCAAGAAAAGATAAGCGGTATCGCTCGCTTGACAAACATTTCTATTTCCACACTAATCATTTGGATAAATATAAACACCCAATTTTTTTTAATACCTAGTCATTTCTTGAGTCTTTCAATTCGTTTATTTAAACATTTTATTCTGAATTAGATTCTCATCGTGCAGATAATATTAGTTGACCTTAAAATATCTTCTTACGAGTATTAACAGAAAATCGATAGATACCATAGATAGGTATAAATCAAATACCACAGTGCGCAATATTTAAAGACATCACAAACATAAATCAAATTAATGCAAATCCTACAGAGGCAGAATAAAAGAATGCCGTGGTCAAATACAAGTTTAAGATATCATTACTGGTTTGACAGTCTCTCAATTTGGATATTTGCTCTAGGCGTTGTTTGCGCAATTAACCAGCAATATTAAATAGACCTCAAGGTCGGGCTACTTCGCTCATTGCCTTAATAGCATTCATATGAACGTTAATTATATTTGCAATTAAACACGGGATTTCAAGATGGGCGCCGATGAGGTCACCACTCGTTTTAATATTTTTGAAAATTAAAGAAATGGTTTTGCTAAATCATGCTCAAGATTTTTAGTGTCACGTTTGATTTATTGTGAAATCTAACTTCAAGAAATAAAAAAGGATTATGCACGAATTCGATACAACCAACGTGCAAACTTTTCAGTGCTGTTTTTACCTGGTTCTTGACCGTTAAATGGGTCCTGTCAATCATCTGCATCGCAATTTAAATTAATCATAGCCATACCCACTAAACCCACTTTTTGTTGTACTCACAGTTTAAAAGGTACCATAAAAGTACCTATCTTGTATGAAGAAGCCTTGACATGTTCTAGTTCATATGAGCGGCCTTCGTCACAAAGTTGTGCACGTGGAATTTTAATTTTTCCATTCAGAACCACAATGGAAGTATTGTTCGTTTGGCAAATTACAACTGGTATAAAATAGACTATATATATTATTTTGTCCCAATTCCTATTTCAAACGAATAACGGACCACTTTTATTTTGACATTAAAGAAAAAAATGGAAATTCGGCATTGTGTTGCCATTCTTTAAATTAAATTTTTTGTTTGCCCAATTTTGTGATAGGTATCTATTTAATCTGTATTGGTTCGTATATTTTTATAAGAAAAAACAGTTTTTTCGGACACGTTTTCGATGTAGGTAATAATCTAATCCATCGTTTTTATTGCCAGAATGTTCTTTTTTATGATGGGAAGAAAAACTTATTGAAAACAACCAATTTTTGGTTGATTATCTTTTCATATGATCTTCCGATATGGACACAAAAAAAACCATTTTATTTATCTAGAAACTAAGTTGTAAAAGAAACCTATTAAAAGTTTTTTTTTGTTAAATTGTTTTTAGTTTGTACTAGAAGGTTTATATGAAAATCTTTTTCGTATTTTTTTAACCAAGTGAACCAATATGAACTGTAGTTTACGACATTTCACATAAGGTAAGCAGCCCAAAGTAAACAGAACGGGTTTGCCTTACAAATTTCGATACGAAATTATTGCCAAGGTCACCTAAATGTCATTCGTTTAGCTGCCATGTCAATGGATCCTTTTATCGATGCTTAATGCTTCCTAACTTGTTTAAATCCAGTTATTTTTCGTAGCGATGAATCTCTTCTAAAATATTCGTGAGATGTGGTCAGTGATCAGAGTTAAAAAAGATTGATAACAAGGAATTTTTTTATTTATGTAAATACGATCATTATTATCTATAAATAAATATGTGACGTAGAACCTTTATTATTATAAAGCGATTTAGTGTCCCTTGTTCACTGATCATACCTTTTTTATACTCATCATAGTCATCATGCATGGGTTTCTTTTATGTCTCGATATTTCAAACGTAGTTTACTCTCATTTATTTCATAATCACGTGAATTTTCGTCTCTAGGATAACTCTAATCATCCAAAGACGATTGAAAAGTCCAAAGTCTTTGCTTACAAATTGTATTCTACTTCGAAATGTTTGTCTTCTGCGACGTGTCAATTAGGATCAACTACTTTTTATAAATTATTGCCACATTCAACGCACCTTAAATCCAAGTTCGTGACAAAGTATAAACAAATCGACACATTATATTAACATAACTGCGTCATTATGCGAGTCTAGCAGAATTGATGGCTGAACTAAAATATTGACGCGTTGCTTAACAAATTCGCGGAATATGAGCAACGCAATTCCTTTAATATTTACCTCCTTGGATGGTGTTTGTTGCTGTTAAGTGGAATTTTGTCGTTTTAAATTTATAAGTTGTTGTTTTAAACAATTATATCAGCCTTGGCCTGTAATTGTCTTAATGTAGGGCAAACGCCTCTTCTGATATTGACTAGCAGTAGGGCCAAGGTATCTTCTGATATTGACTAGCAGTAGGGCCAAGGTCTCTTCTGATATTGACTAGCAGTAGGGCCAAGGTCTCTTCTGATATTGACTAGCAGTAGGGCCAAGGTCTCTTCTGATATTGACTAGCAGTAGGGCCAAGGTCTCTTCTGATATTGACTAGCAGTAGGGCCAAGGTCTCTTCTGATATTGACTAGCAGTAGGGCCAAGGTCTCTTCTGATATTGACTAGCAGTAGGGCCAAGGTCTCTTCTGATATTGACTAGCAGTAGGGCCAAGGTCTCTTCTGATATTGACTAGCAGTAGGGCCAAGGTCTCTTCTGATATTGACTAGCAGTAGGGCCAAGGTCTCTTCTGATATTGACTAGCAGTAGGGCCAAGGTCTCTTCTGATATTGACTAGCAGTAGGGCCAAGGTCTCTTCTGATATTGACTAGCAGTAGGGCCAAGGTCTCTTCTGATATTGACTAGCAGTAGGGCCAAGGTCTCTTCTGATATTGACTAGCAGTAGGGCCAAGGTCTCTTCTGATATTGACTAGCAGTAGGGCCAAGGTCTCTTCTGATATACAGGATTTAGGTACATGAACAACATGTTATTAAAATCATAAGAGTAGCTAATGTTACACTTAAAAAGATAATGAACGCAAATACATTTGTTATTTATAGATATGTGAAAGAAAGAACAATGTTTATTTGGGACTCGCACATGACAAGAAAAAGTAAAATAAATTAAAAGATTTATGTCGGCATATTATTTGTAAACTAGTTCCTACCCTATATGCTGATTTTTTTCTATCCCTCAATGTTTTGCTGGGACAAAACTCAACTTTGAGTTAAGCTCGCCTTTGTACATAAATTTGACTATGATTGTAACTTATAAAAGTCTTTTTGGTGTACAATTAAGAATTAGAATAGAATACTCTTTATTATGTACACCATATAAGTTACAGAAAATATAGATGAAGAAAACATTACATAGAGTGACACAATGGGCGGCCTTATCGCTAAAAGCGATCTTTTCAAGACAACCTTTGGATGGATTTTAGAGAGAAAAGGAAAGACAGTACTGTAGGTAAGAATTAATTTAGGAAGATTAAATGCTGGCAGGTCCGAACCAAGGACCCAGGGTTGCGGAATTTGTTCGAAAGAGTCACCGCGGCCCTGGAACGCAAAGGGCTTTAGAAGGAACAATGGATGGGTTTTAGTCAGAAAGAGTCTGACACGCCCTTCCGCTCCACCCAGAGCGGAAGAAGTCATTTGATGATTTCCCATCCTTGGACGAACCAAACCGAGCAAGGTGTAAGGTCTATTTAATTTTACTCGTGTTTTTCTTTCTGGTGACACTATAGAGTGCATATAAAATTTGCATTGAATCGTCCATTAATCGTAATTGTCCATCACGATTCACGCACCATCGTCGGAAATACATTGTACCTAATTGTTATTTGACGCTGAGATTGTCACGTTCCTTTGGTTTTTGCAAAGAAATTATGTTTACTTTACTGTAGGATTTATTCGTCTCTTTTTTCATCATAAAAAAAACATTATATGATTTTTTTTTTTTGTAGCTCTTTATTAGGCCGAAAATGATGTCCTTTGTCCAAACTATTTCATATTATAAATGTATTCTTCGTTAAAGACAAGTTTAAATTGCCTGTTATTTATTGAATGTTAAATGTGACGTAGAAATTTAATTCAAGAAACGTAAACTAAGTGCATATTATCACGATTCTGTCAGTTGACATCTGCAAATAATCTAAATATGTCAGCGCTAGCTCCGGCTCCCTAACAAGGTGGTCACAGGTTTCAACGAACAAACTTAGATCGTTTCTCAACTTCGTGCCAATTTATTCTATACTAATATTAAAAGAGGTATGGTTTGTGAGTTTGTGAGGTTGTAGGCGGTGATCTCTGGAAGTACTGAACTGGTTTTGAAAATTCTTTTGTATACGATAGTCATGTTCATGAGGTATGCTATATGTATTTATGCTTATCGCAAATAAACTCTTTTTTTTCTCTCTCTTCTTTCTTCTTTCGTTTTTATAAGAATAAGAATCTTATTCTTAATAAAAAACTGTTTAACTCTATGATTAGAGTGTCATCATCAAATTTTTCGACGAACATGTGTTTTCTTCTGAGAAATAAAAGCATCGCTTTTGCTTGTATGTTTTGTTTTTCAAAAGAGGTATACTATGTACAATCTTGAAAACTCGGTAAAACTGTTGGTCTTTTCTTTGAAAACCTCATAGAGAAATTAAATACACTTCTCATCAAAAAAATCGAAACACCTCGCAGTTTATGATTTGATAAGGATTATCAGAAAAATGTGTATATTTAGGAATAAATGTAAAATGTCATTTAATAGTGAGTAGTATGAGGTTTTTAAATCCTAATGTTAATGTTCTAAATTCAAATTAAGTCTTCATAGGTTTCGTATTTTGTATAATGAGTAATTTTTACCCTGTATGGAATATGAAGGAAATGGGTAAAACAACACGCGTAAATGAAAAAAAATGTAAGAAACGTTTATTTAATAACTTGTATTCCCTCCGCGAGCTCTTATTACTGCTTCCATACGGTTCTTCATCGATCGGATGAGAGTCACGATCACATGTTGTGGTATATTATCCCATTCCTCTTGGATTGCATTTTGCAGCTGGCTAAGTGTTTCTGGGGCTGGATCTCTTGCTCGAATTCGTCTCTTTAATTCATCCCATAGATGTTCAATGGGATTCATGTCCGGGCTTCTTGCTGGCCATACCATAATGGAGATACCGACTTCGGTAAGATAATCTCGTACGACGCCCGCGGTGTGAGCTCTAGCATTGTCGTGCATGAATATGAAGTCGTTGCCAATAAAATGTGCATAGGGCATCACATGAGGTTCAAGACACTGTTCGATGTACCGATGAGAGTTTAGTGCAGGCAGCCGTGGCCCAGATACAAAGGCAAGTTCTGTCTTACCGTCGGCGCTGATTCCTCCCCAAACCGTCCACGAACCGCCACCATAGCTGACCTTTTCTTCAATGCAGCATTGTGCAAAGCGTTCTCCATCTCTTCTGTAGACCTTGTTCCTTCCGTCGTTACCATACAGCATAATTTTACACTCATCAGAAAACAGTACTTTGCTCCACTGAAGGTATGACCAAGTTAGGTGCTCGCGTGCAAAGTTAAGGCGCGCTCTTCGATGGTCTGCAGTTAATTTCGGCCCATTCGCTGGCTTATGCGGTGCCAATCCGCGTTCCTTCAACCTTCTTCTTATTGTAGAGTCACTTACAGCTACTCTTCGTACAACGCGAAGCTGCTGCTGCAGTTGAAAAGCGTTAAGGCGTCGATTTCGTAAAGAGGTTGTTACAATAAATCGATCATCTCGCTCAGAAGTGACCCGATTCCTGCCAGATCCTGAACGGCGCGTGAACGAACCAGTCTCCCGATAGCGTTTGTAGACTCTATGAACAGATGATAAGCTTAGATGCAATCTTGCAGCCACAACACGCTGACTAAGTCCAGAATCCAGCAATGCCACCACTTGGGCGGCTTCTGCGGGCGAAGTATCCATATGTTTTAGAAAAAAAAGTTTTTTCAGACGTCCCAAAGTCACAGTAAATGAAATAAGAAACAAAAAGTTTAAAGACAAGCGCTAATTTTAGTTTTTAAACGAGAAACGTACTCCAACCCTAAATACACATTTGTCTCAAAACAGTGATTAATTTCATTTATAGGATAAACAAATGAAATTCTAATTTCGAATTTTGATTTTTTTCTTCTTACTGTAATGACCAAACTGCCAGCTACACAATAATGTTTTTTTTTCATGGAATTAATTCTCTTTTGTAAAAAATTAGGACAAAAACAATAAAAACGAAAGTGTTTCGATTTTTTTGATGAGAAGTGTATATGCGCTATTAATGCATCTTATACTATTCCATTTTTTGGTGAGATTTTAAGAATAGAACGAAAACTACCACGAAAGGAAGAAGAGTGCGAAAAGGTTAATTGAAAACGCCCGTTTATCACTAGGTAACTAGATCTAAAGGTCATAACATTGATATTTCATCCAAAACACCAGTATCGGTATCAATAACCGTTTCCACCGTAACGAATCCATTTCGTTCACTTTTTCTGAGCCCGTTTCTCCATTTTCACATGCAACAACCGTAAACTCTTTATTATTATATTTTTGAGTGAGGAAGGTGCACCACTTAAATTGTATACAACTTTAGTTTTAACCGTTTTGTTGTTGTTGCTTAGTCAGTTTTGTTTTGTTGTGTTTAGGGAGATTTCCTCATTGACGTTTTGTTAGGTCCATGATAACATCAGTTAATCATTGTTCATTGATTCTTTTCAGTATGTCTTGGCCCCATGATTTTCTTTTACTATACCGTCAGCTGTTACCTTAGCGTGAAGTCCTGTCTCCTTTTATTTTGTGTAGTGTAGTAGTTTTATCCATCCATATTTTTTCTAATCTTCCTCTAACCAAAGCAGTCTGTCAGTCAACTTTAGGACAAAATACTTTAGATATTTGCTATTTACGAGTAGATCCGTAATAGTTTGCGATAAGGACTACACGACATAACTATTATAACCATAATATCTATAAACGTTTATAACACTACGGCACTCCACTCAACGAAATGGGGTCAACGCCTAACAAGTAAAGCAATAAATACATGCGTTGAATGAAATATTGGGAGAATATACACTCATTGATGAAATGAAATACCGTTGGCTTCAGTTTTACATCTTTTTTTAATTTCCTGAATTAGTGTTTTTTTTTTTTTTTGTGTGGCGTCTCGCAACTCAACCTATAAGGTTGTCGACTGCTTAACCGCGCTTGCCTGTGGTGGCCTTAATATAATATTAAAGCTTCCAGTCAGGGCTTATAAAAACTTACAAATTAAGCGACTATACGCTAAGGGCACCCCCTGTGTGGTACGGGCCTCGGCTTAGGGCGTCGCTGGGGGGAGGACAGCTAGGGACGAGCTGGATCGAACTAGTCCTGAATCAGTGTGTTGAAAGATTTCATCTCTCAAATCTTTATTGCAAAGTGACTCTCAGAAGCTTTAATTTCAAAACTAATGTTTATTTTATAAGTATATGTTGGAATAGGTTACTCAAAGCCCAGTCGGAGCAATCTTGGGGCCAATGAACCAATAAAGTCGTGATCGCCAAAACTTCAGTGAGGTAATGGCAATCAAGTGCCAACGTTCAAGGGACCGATTGTAACCATCGCTTTCGTAGTTATGTTTGTATTTGTTAAAACGATTTCGTTTCATTCATTGCTTCACATCTATTTGTATTCATAGAAACTGCTACTTGCTTAACTTACTGTTGACTGTCTGTGAGCTTTTGCTTCATCAAATTGTTTGTTCTAGCGCTTCTAGCATCTATATTTAGATTTTTTAGCCTTTGGATTAATACCGTACAAGTCCGTTAGCTAACAAGCACTCCCGGTATTGAACAAACAATGCTTTCTACTGCAAACAGTCAGCGTGATATATACCTACAGCAATAAATTAAATATGTATCGCACACGGACGCACATCTAACGGACTTATTATAACGCTTCGCAAACAGCTACATGTCTAACCGTTGACAATTATAGGCTACTCGCCATCATTCACACCTCCGACACTTTTCTCATCATCATATTCAACTCAGACAATATAGTTATTTATATCCTCGTAAATATCTTCCGTTGCTCCGCACGCTCGTCGTAAATCGAGATTACCCAATAAATCTGTTGTGAAATCTACAATCTCGGCGCACTCAGATAGAATCGATTAATTGGTTGTAAGAAAGCAATCGACATTACACACTCCGGTGTTTTGTATCGGAACTTTCGTACGTCAGCGTTGGGCCCGCATTCCATATTAACAACAGGTTTTGTTGAGAAAACCGGACGCTTCGAAACCAATGCTGCCATCGCAATTTCTCAACTTGCTAAAGCTCCACGTAACCCTCCTTTCTCAAGTTTAAGTTCTGAAACCACAGCCGCACCTCTGGAATTGCAAATCAGCTCGAAGGTTATTAATCTACATACATACTTGATAGCCGACTCTCAAGATCTCTTAAAGAATTTGATGGTTCAACTCGCGAAATTACCTTTTACTCTCAAAACTCACTTTTACTATTATGATTATTATGCATGAAAACTAGTTCCATTTTAAGTAACATCGTGATCTCATTTTCAATTAGCCTTTATTCTTGACTAAGAGAAACATTAACTATTTCTTAACGAAGAATGATTCTTATAAAATTAACAATGATGTAATCCTTTTGAAGGTCTTAATTGATGTAACGAATACAAGTGCATCAAAAGATAAAGCTGAATTAAGTATTACGAGCTCCACAAAGGATGACTGGGCAGATAATGTCGTATCAAGTGGACATTGCACTCAGGATCATAGAGAGAAACCTGCCGAAGCTAACATCAGATTAAGACGAGCACTAGACTCTACAACAGCCTTTGACAGGCACTCTAAAGATGTTAACACAAGTTCTGTGAGAGTATTTACAAAACACAAAGAATTTCTTTGGTTTCGCTCGTTTTTTGCACTTAACTGCTTGCTTGCCCTTTTGCCTGCGCTTTTGTAAAATTGTTGATAAATCGTGAAATTCCAGCGGCAAAAAAGTAGCGTTATTTCTGCTATTGAAATATTTTCTTGTTATTCTTTAATGTTATGTTTACGTGACCAAGGCCGCAAGGATGGTGTAAGTAAAAGTAAAATCATTAGAAGTCAGCTGATCATTATGCACGAAGAAAAAATTGATGGCAAATAGGTCAGTATGACAAACTAAGCAGGAAAACTAGTATAGGATAGCTGCATAGCATATATAAACGATGATATTAGTACCGCGGCCTATGTTGATAGTACAGGCTTCCAGGCTTACAGTTATGGACACAGAATAGATAAAGGCAGAAGGTACGCTTGGATTAGTTTCATGTTTTGCGTTTGAATTTTCTTCGTCATAAGCAACCGCTTGCATTCTTCCAGTGCCATCGATAAGCTGGTTTATAATGGTAAAGCCAACCATTTCATGTCTGTTTTCTTTATTGGTTTGGGTCGCCTTTCTATGCTCTCTTTATTCACTGGTTCAAGTATTGGAAGCGTGGGCGCCTTCATTGACAAGAGGGTACTCAGGCAAGACCACTCGAACCGTTGGTACCTGTCAACCTAATAACCGAGGATCTCAAGTGACTGTGTGCATTTGCAATTCGCGACGTATGAATTATGATCGTGCAAAATGTGGCTAGCAAGGCTCCGTTGACATAAGAAAAAGGATAGTTGTATTATTTGCTTACAAATGGTGTGCCGAATAAATGTTGGTTCTTTATTTCTAGGGTCGGAACGTCTCTACCAAGATTCGTTCAGTTTACATAATAACAGTCAGGTTTATTGTTAGTTGTAATCCGATTTTCTGGACCAAGCGTGTAATCATCATAGCCATTCATAGCGAATGCTTTACAATTATATCAAAGCTGTTTTCAATCACATTCCGAATTGCGGTTCATTCACGGTTCATCCGATAGCCATACAAGTCACATCCGTCCTTCTTCAATTGCAGTCAACATCGAAGTGTTTACTCTAGCATGCAAGTGCGCAGGTCCAGTGCCGCCAGCCAATCGGGCGACGGCACCCGTTATACCGAATGAGATTGTTGCTAACGGGACTGCGTTTGCGCCGATCCGATGATACGCTGCCCGACGGGTTTGTCTCACAAGGTCGAGACCGCGATTTGTTTGAATATCATTAGTGTTTGTACTGTGGTTAATTTGTGTGGTCTTCTGAATGTTGTGGGCTTGCACTGTAATCGATTTTGGACCGCTACTCGAGAAAACCTTAAAGAGGACTTCCCTGTTTCTGATGGTAGTCATTCATACCTTTGATATGGTGATGGATGTAGCGTAGTACTAAGATTTGACTAAGATGAGGTAAGGAGGAAACCTATAGTTTTAATGTCTGATAAGAATTAAATCCAATCCGTAGTTTCTTTGGTTGCTCTTAACAAAGGGCTACAATTTAAATGCGTACCAAGTAAAATATGTTAACTTCACATAAAATAAAACCACTCTAAACCGAGGTGTCTAAAATACAACGTTTTAAGTTCTGAAATAATTATACACTCATCAGAATAATTGTACGTGTTGTATTTATATTCTTTTCACCTCCCAAAACGGATAAATGCTCACCAAATCTTGTTTTCCTGAAATACAATGTTAGGTACTTCTGTTACTAGGAGAACTTGGATGCAAGAGCGAGCTAAGCGAGCTCGGGACTTAGGACACCCCGACTCGGACAGGTTAGGTTAGAAGGGGATGGCGGGGTCTAGTGAGCGAGCGAAGCGAGCGAGTCAGACCCCGCTATCCTCTTCGTGGTTGTTTTTTTTTAACCACAACAACCGAATTTGATTTTGGTGAGCATTTATCCATTCTGGCAACTATTTCGATTTTTTTTGTAGTAAATAGGTACTTTTCTGGTAGGCGTTTAAACACAAGCCTTAACAAAGTTCCTTCAATAGAATTATGTTCAAACAGCACAACTTAAATTCGATTAGTTTACAACCGGATTCTATCTAATCTGAAGTATTCGACTAATGGCCGATATTTAATCTCATTCACTGTATTATCTGGTCTAATTAGAAACAGTATCAAGGACTGTATGTTTACAATTATTGTCTTAGTATCAAGCCTGCCTTAGCGACAGGATTAAAGAGATTTGTACTGGGTGAGAAGTTTAGAACAGACAGTAATTAACTGAGCGATTTTTTGTTGGTACTTTTTCCTTGTCGTTTACTGGGTTAAAAGTTTGACGAAGTATATCGCTCCATGCAAATACAGGTGGGGTTTCTGTTACATTGGGTAAAACTGAAAAACAATCATAATTGGATGTTTGTTTGTTTTTAAAGCTCCTACGCCTCTTGATGATTTCTTGTACAAAGAAGAATGAAACCCTGGCGACAGTTTTAGGCAATTTTTTTTTTGTGAATTAAAGGTTAGCGAAGCCGCAAGCTATAACTAGTTGGTAACCAAACAAACCAAGTATTTATTTACATTATCAATCAAAGTTTAACGATGATGCAATGTTTGCTTTTTTCCATACCAAATAATTGCATATTTCTAGAGAAATGGACTTTGTAATGAGAGAGAGATACAATCGGCAAAATTATATGAACCAATCTTTATGCTTATCTCGTGCTTTTATACTGCATGCTCCAGTTACTGGGAAATAAAACTTCCGCTGATGAATTACTGGGTCACAAGCAGCCAGTTTTTGACCGATTTTTTGTTTGCTATTTTAAAATCATCTTGGAAACTGACTAATCAAGTCAGAACGGAAGCGGGAAAACCAAAGATCATTTCTCTGGCGTTTCCTCTCCCAAAATGCCAAATACTGAGCATGTATTTAGGTAATACAAGATATTAACCGTTCGCACATCATTTATGTATTAAAATTTTCCGACATACAAGCGAACAAATTCGCGGGCACATTTATTGCCAAATACTGAGAATGAATTTTGTGACAATGATAATGAAAACAAAAGATGGACAGGGAGAGAGAGGTCAAAGAAAAGATAGATGGATTGTATTAGGAGTGATATGGAAGAAAAGGGAGTTAGTGATAGCCTGACGGCTGACAGGACAGAATGGCAGAAAAAAACGTGTTGCGCCGACCCCAAGTAACATGGGATAAGGGCAGGAAGATGATGATGATAATGAAAATAAAAGAGAGTGAACGACGACCGTGGTGATGATGCATTGGTCCTTCTCTTACAATTTAATTCTTTAAAAGCCTTGATCTCAACAGTTATTTTATGAGTACATTTTGGGTATTCAAAGGTACCCAAACACCTTGGATTTCATGCCCCATAATGTGATGCGGAACATTAAAGTTACTGTCGCTTCAATTTATACAATTGTCTATTATGTTTTACTGTTCTGCAGTAGTTTATGGCGCGTTGCGAATGGTAATGTGTCTATGGATTCGCATAGATTTTGTCTAATGCTTGTTAGTGTACGTATAGTTTATGTCGACGTTTAACAGTGTTAGTTCTCGTGTTATCTGTCAATTTTCCAGATTTTCTCACACTTTCGTAGGGTTTCGAAACTTTTTAATGACTAAGTTATAACGCGAAGACGCCGCGTAATCCTAGTTTCGCCCCGTAGTCTCTGCTACACTGCGTATTTACGGCTACGCAGCCGCTACGCCATTGACGCTACGCCCGTGGCTGTACTGTTGTTACGCTGTACAAACGCAAAGCCAGGTAAAAAATCTAAACATGCGGAACTATATAGGTATTTTTGTTAAGGTTCCTTTTAATTCCTTAGCTTGCTTCAATCAATTCATCTATTTAGAAGTCTAGACAAAAGCGTGCTTTAACGGAAGTAACAGTAAAAACCCTGATCGCTGGTAATTCTAATCAATTAAATTCCGATTTAAACTCAGTTATTACAAAAATAATAAAGTGTAATTTCCTCAGTAAACGTGACAAGTTCTGCCTTGATAAAGGTCGAGGATCTTTCCGCCATTTAGCCGTATACAGGAACAATGAATTAAGTTTTAATAATTCATAAGTGCTACCTTTGCACACCATCGAAATTGGAACTTCCCGTACAGACAGCAGTACTTTTGGAGTATATTTATCTATTAATAGTCTGCTGATACGCAAATTAAATAAATAAATAGGTATGTGGGCAATGTTTTGTCAAAGACAAGTCGCAGAAGGGTAGCCAATGTTTTTTTAGAAAAAGAAAGTAGAGTGTACTTACATATTTCATTTTAAGAGAGGGTAAATGAAGAGCAAGTAAGTACGGTCATACGAAAAAAAATGCCCTTTTTGTTTAAGTGTTTTGTTCGTTGATTTTAAATAATTATACGACGACTACACAATTTCTCTAAAGCCACGGGTTTTTTTTACCACCACACAATTATGACCGACCCTTTAGCGAAATACTGAAATGCTTGGGTTTCATTCCATTTAATTAAAATTTAGAGTCCAAATGAATAGAGCATTTTAGCTTACTCCATTGCTGTTGTAGATTATAAAGTACGCCTACACAAAATAGAGTACAATTTGTAGGTATATCAGAGAACGCTTGGCAACCCTATTGAAGACTGATTAAAAGTGAATCAAAACATGTTATTGTTTATGTTGAATAGCGTCCTACTTTATTAATAATTTATTATTTTAAAGATTTTCCTTGACTATGGTTTGTATGCGCTATTTACATCCACCATTTTAGGTATATTCTGCGCTATTTATGACGTACACCTATTACCTACTTGGTTGGACTGCAATAAGTTTTCCACCTGATAAATAGCGCGCCTTTAAATAGTTTTAACGTTAACGCCTTTAAATAGCGTTGTTCTCCTTTAATCAGCTCCTTATTTCTCTTTTTCATCTCATTTTAAAGCTAAATATAGACCGTCACCTGCGTGGCACTAAGCATGGGATTATTAAGTACTATACATACACTGACATTAAGGTCGTGCCATAACAAAAAGTACGCACAGTTTGTCCACCTGGTGGCTTGGTACCGGTATGGCGGTATCTGTATCTTGCGCAACTAAGTTATATTACAGCACTAGTACCTAAGTGAATTTGACGGTCGCCTCACTAGTCGCCAAGTAATGACTGGTATTACATGTTGTTCGACGCTATATCTCTATCTTATTGTCAGTTTGTGTGACTCGCTTCTGAGTTGAGTTACTTACTATTTATTAGACGTTGATCTGATTCAGGTTCGACGTTCATTCATTGTATGTTTATTGGGATATGAATTGGTTGTATTCTGGAATTTATAATGTATAATTAATACCTTCTCGGAGGAGCTCGTGGGTAAATAATAAGAGCCGCACGGTTCGATCGTCAAGGTTAAGCAACACTTGCCGAGGTTGGTCTGTGGATGGGTGACCATCTTAACACCTCTGTGCCTCGGAAAGCACGTTAAGCCGTTGGTCCCGGCTGTCATTTCTAGATCTTTGGCAGTCGTTACGGGTAGTCAGAAGCCAGAAAATCTGACACCAGTGTTACCAAGGAGTACCGTGTTACCCAGTTAATGGGTTGTGGAGGTCTGGTAGGCAGCCGCTCCACGTAAAATACTGGTATTCAGCTGAATCCGGTTAGACTGGAAGTCGACCCCAATATAATTGGGAAAGGCTAGGCAGATGATGATAAATCATACCTTCATGATCTGATTATTTTATTAATAAATAATATTGTTACACTCCTACTCTTATTGACTAGATAATTATTACCTAGATTATTAACGGAGAGCGGCAGATTAAGTTAATTAAGTATGTATTGACGTTTTTAAATGAGATCTCGTGTTACATTTAAATATATAATGTTTGATCAATGTTTTCTGTGCCACAAACTTGAAACACATGTGAAAACATTATTATGGTAATTTACAAAATTAATGAGCTGTATTTTTTGGAATCTTGATGTCAACGTTTTTCTTTGAATCTTTCGTCAACATTGTGACGCAAATTAAAAGGAAAATCGGTAACATACAAGTTTTATTGTTTGAGATACCTATATCTTTATTTCCCATAAGAATGACTTCACTTCCATGAGAAATTTTAAAAATTAGCATTGAAACATTATTGCATGTAAAACTTACGTACAGTAACAATAGTTGTAGCAAAAATTATATATTACAATAAATATTTCATAAGTGTAGGGTAGTCACCACGGCTAAAACGTAAATATACACGGAGTACGCGTAACTGGAAGTGGTATGTACTAAGGTGCGCTTGCTTTATTAAAAATAATGTAATTTAATAAAAAATGACATTGATCTTGCATTTTTAATGTTATTTGGCAATTTATTATACGTTGCAGCACCTTCGTACATCACATTTTTTTGCCATAGTTGGTGCGTGGTGGGTATAGTTGAATGTAATTTGCATTACTGAGCCTAATTTTGTGTACCTATTTGATGTTTTTTCGTAAAATGAATTTGTGTGTATTGATATTATTTATTTATTAAAACTTTATGCACTAATAAAAACAATGTACAAAGGCGGACATAATGCCTTAGCCATTATCTACCAGTCGACCCTGCCAGGGTTGCGGAATATGTTCGAAAGAGTAACCGCGAACCTGGAACGCAAAGGGGCTTTAGAAGGACCACGGATGGGTTTTAATCAGTAAGAGTCTGACACGCTCTTCCGCTACACCCAGAGCGGAAGAAGTCATTTGATGATTTGCCATGATTAAAAAAAAAAAAAACAGTAGGGTGGTGGTGTGTTGTGGTGGTGGGGTGGGTGGTGTATCTAGTCGTTAGTGTTCTTATTAAAGCTTTTATTATAATGTTTTTATTAGAGTACGTAATAGAGGGGCACGTACAGTATTAAATAGAAAGTTCAATAGAATAGTAAAATCAGTTGCCAACAGTGAAAGGAAAATTACAGGTTGAACCACATATGATTCGATTCATGTAATAAATACCTAAATACATATCGCTATATTTAAAATATTTTGCATAGAAATAAGTTCAGTAATCGCCATAGAATAGAGTCTAAATTGGCGTAATTGTGATGGCGATTTGTGTAGAGATACTAATAGAAAATTTCTATGAATGAAATTGCGTAAGTCATAATTATTGTAACCCTTTTATTTCGTAACGAAGTAGGCTTACAATATGTAATATCAATATTGTAGTCATAGATCGAAAATAATGATCCACTGTTTAAGTAAATATATTTTACGTTCTGTTTAGGTACCCCTTTAGGTGACGATGATGATGTCTTGGATCCCGTAACGAATTAATAAGAAAAGAAAGACTAGCTTTAAAAAAAATACTGGCTCTTTGAACCAGCGATTCTTGGTGAGCATACCTATTATTATGTGTACAAAAGTAAGATTTGACCGCCACGTTCGGCTATAGCCGACAAATGAAAAAGTGCCCAACATGCCACCGTCAGCTAGAGTCGACTCTGCAAAAATCGCCGTACTTTTTGTCGACAAAAAGTACGGCGATTTTTGTGACATGGCGTCGGGGGCACGCCGCGCGCCGGTGCGTTTATGCTCTGTCGTTCAAAAGGTTAAGAAAAAATCCGAAATAAATGTTAAATTTCAACAGCATCAGCCTCCAAAATGCACCTGAACAAAACATGTTCAATTCTACCAAAACGAATCGTGACATATTACCAATTCCCAGCTACATTTCACGTCAAAGTCATATCGTCACGGATTACATAAAGTTCCTTCCTTCTGTTACATAAGAAGCGTCTCATTATAATTAATTTATGTCAACGTATGAGTATATACACGTGTTTACATGATTACTTCACGAATTATGGTAAAAGTGAAGTTAAAAAAGCCTTATTAAGTTGGCCCGCGATGTTATGTAAGATTTAAATTACTGTTTGCTTTGTAACACTTATGTTTTATTGGAAATGTACATTCACTATTGTGGTTTGGGTATGAAGTGAGGAAGTTGGTCGTCTTTGGGCCAACGACGGAACTGCAGCTTGAATGGCGGTATCGCTTTATTATAGACTCTAGGTATTATAGTCTTCTGTATATTAAATACTAGCGGACGTTACGCGGTTTCACCCGCGTAGTTCCCGTTCCCGTGGGAGTACGTGGATAAAAAATAGCGTATGTTACTCGCTGATAATGTAGCTATCCATTGCTGAAAGAATTTTTCAAATCGGTCCAGTAGTTATTAAGTTTATTCGTTGCATACAAAAATACAAATTTTTCCTCTTTATAATATTAGTATAAATATAGATAAGCTATTGGAACAAAGAGACCCTACATACGGTTCTAATAACTTCGATTTAGTAAAGATTATTAGTTCTCACCAAGATAACTTCTAAGGTCTAGTGCGTGTTTTTGTCCTAACTCGATTGCGTTTTCCGTTATTGTCGCCTGACGGCGCTTATATTGACGTTTAAGAAACTCGCACTAAGGCCAGGAAGGGGTTTTCGTACAAACAAGAATATAAACTTCTCTTCTCAATTTGTTTATTAAAGCACATTACCTGCTATAATAAAACCTTTGATTAACTTGATCTAATTTACGACCCACGGCCTTGTTGCAACATTCAACCTAATGACTTGGATTTTTTCATACAATCGAAATATCTAATTGGTCTTGGACCACTTATGAAATTCAATTACTTATGAAAATAGTTTAACTTGATCTTGAAATATTTATGACCTTAATTTTAATTATATGCAAGATCGCTATAGGCTATGGCTGTGACCCAATATTCTTAATGAGGCAGAAAGAGCGTAGGATGCTGTGCAAATAAGTGTTTGTTGAAGAATAAACTGCTTGTTCTTCTTTTTTTTTTATTGGCGTCTCGCATTTCAACCTATGTGGTTGTCGACTGCTTAACCGGGCTTGCCTGTGGTGGCCTTAATATAATATTAAAGCCTCTAGCTAGGGCTTATAAAAAACTTACAAACTAAGCGACTACACGCTAAGGGCACCCCCTGTGGGGTACGGGCGTCGGCTTAGGACGTCGCTGAGGGAAGGACAGCTAGGGACGGGCTGGATCGAACTAGAATTATTATTAGGGGACTAATTTAGGACTACAGGCTCAGCGGCACGGGCTGGCTCGAGCAAGGGTCGGGGCGGATTTTGACGGAGACGTCGCGGCGGGCCTCGGGGCATGTGCAGCCTGCTTGTTCGTTCTGGCGCGTATTTTTAAAGGGCGTTCGCATCACAGTCGCAAACTGTCGAAAACGCTTCTAACTAGGGTTGCCAACTTTGTTTAGATGAAATAGAGTATTTCTGATTTAGAATGGTTTAATGAAGAGTAGTCTTAGAAAAAAAGAGTACTCACCTTTATTATATTACTTATTGCGAAACCATAATTGTGTTGTTTTAAATTAATTGTTCGACATCCAGAAAATTCCAATGATGCCCTGGATTTCTTTTATCACCAATTTTCAATTGTGACCAAAACGAAAAAATACTCCTTCAGTGGAATACTGAAATGGAAGGATTTTATTCAGTTTAATTAAAATACAGAGTCAATAGCGTACTCTATTGCTTTTGTAGATTATAAAGTGCGTCAATACAAAATGGAGTACAAAACTCTATAGTATAATACTCTAATTTTAGAGTACAACGAGTTGGCAACCCTACCACTAAACCCTTAATTTTGACAAGTGTTGACATTGATTATCGCTGAGATTATATTGCGTTCTTATTTAGAATATTTTCCACTCTCAAAATTGTGTCGTTTCTAAACATAACACTGCCGTTTGGTATCTACAACCTTGATACAAATAAAAAATCTGTGATAAATAAATAAGTAACTATTTACGGATTCAAGGCGAAACATTTTAATCTAACCTTAAGTAGGTAGGTATTTATTTTTATTATTATTATTCTAAAGGATGTTAAAAACCCTTATCAAAGTCACAATAAAAAAAAACATTCGGTTACATATTAATCAACATTAAGAAAAGAACACTATTTTAAAGCTTCCACATTTGAAATTCGAAATCGTTCCTAAGCTTAACGTTCTCTAGAGTTTATTTACGTCACACTGGCGTTATTTTTATCTTTTTATTTACGTCGTGTTTTATTTTTACTCCCACTTCGCCAAAGGAACTCATTCATTTAAAAAAAAAAACTCTGAAAGTGCCAACTGGCGTGGCGCTACTGTCGTCAAGGCGGTCGTAAATTATGAAAAGCTATGTTTGTTTTCAACCTCAGTTTTCAACGTAAACAAAATCAGTTCGTTTTCAGGCTAATATTGGTTTATGAAAGTTTTCACCTTCAAATGCATGCACATGCATTAATTTATTAATATTCTTATTACTTACATCATAGAGTTTCCTTTAAAAAAACAATTTGGCAGGTCGTTCACCTTCACTAAGTATCGTTTTATTTTTTAATTGACAATAGAATGATTCCCACACATAAAAATAAAAATCAATTCCTAATTTAATATTCTTCCGTCAATTTTTACTTTTTTTTCGGTCGGCAAAAGAAACAGGTTTTTGCTGTATCTTGGTATATTTTTTGCGGGCAACGGTTGTGGTCGGTAGTAACGGTGCTAGTCTTTACAATATGATATCGACTGTTGATATCTCCCTTCCGCTGATTGCTTATGGGTTCCAATTCCAATCAAAATCTAATTATTCTGATTGGCAACATTGTTTTTATGGTTAACTCGTAGTTAGATAGCGGATTTTCGCGCCTTTAGTTGTTATTTTTCTATCCTTGAAATAACAATAATCTTGCGGACTTGATCAATAAGGTTTACAGTTTCACGGAATTTTCAAGAAAACGTATTCTCCAAATAACAACAGTGGGTTTGGTCTAACCTCAAATTCATTCAACATTCTTAAGAGCATGAATCAAAAGAAAATCTTGAAAAATATTCTAAATTAGACGCTCTTTCATGGTCACAAAATTATTTAAACAGTTCAACACACATTCACATTCTGATATTACAGCTGTATATTATAAACCAAATAAATCACTGTTTGCCGCCACCTGTGTTAAAACAAAGATAGAAAATCATAATAAAAGACAGGTTTATATTAGTTTGCCGAGTTAAACGCTTTGGAAGTTAAATTCCTTTGCAATCTAAGCAAATAAAGTTAGTCCAGAGTCAACCTCGGGCGTGGTGACAAGGCGCGAATTTGTATGCGGCGGTGACGTAATGGTTCATGATACCAACACTTCTAAAATGTTTGAACTTTGTACCAACTTCGACCAACACTGGCACAAATGTTAAGATTAGTATTCTACGAGATCTTGCACTGATTTCAATTGCCGTTTGAAGTCTGACAGAGTATTTTAAGCATAAGACTCGTAAGAAACATTGAATAATTCAATATTTTCTCCGTTGTTTCGCAAAGCCAAGATCCATTGGTTTGTCACCATTTTGGCCAATACCAAACTTCTGACCTCAGATCCTGTTCCAACTGATTACCATAAGTATTTTGTTTCGACTACGCAATTCTGCATAGCGATCGCCAGTCATCTACATCACATTACTATCTTACATCTTGAAACAAGTTCATCGTCACTGATACTCGATTTTTTATCGAATGTTGTTCGTATTGTTTGACGGGCCGTCATCTACAAGTTAAATGAGCTCGCGTAGATACGAATCAAGTCTGAGCTATGAAGGATGAACGAACGTTCGAGGTTGTTCATTGGTTTGATTTTAATTGTGATTAAAACTTTGCATACCAGCATGGCAACCTGTTTGATCGGGAGGCTTGACAACTAAAAAGACTTTTAGTGGTTTGATTTGTAAGCTAAAATCATTATTACCTAGCGCAATAATAATACTAAATTTTTCAGCGAGTTGTACAGCTAAAACGTCATTTAATTCTAAACTACAAGGCACATTAGTTCGATCATTAGCAACACCGCCAACTAAACTCGTATACTACGTTATTTCCTACAAAATTCAACCTTGCTCATCTGCGATAGCACAAAGCGTCATTGTCACACATTAAAACATGACATCACTAAAGACCGAGTCTTTGAGGCCACCCTCAACATTATCAATAGTACGATTGCTACGAATCAGATGTAATCTACCCGTGTCACTGTCCCAATTTTCTTCATCACCATTTTATCGCCCTGCTCTGAATATTTATCGTTTTATATCGCGGTGCTTGGTTCTAGATAAAATTGCATAAGGTCTTCAATTGTATCTGGTCTTTATTCTAATTTAGGACACGTGACAAAGGAGAGGCTAAATTTAAAAGAAGAGGTAATAGCAAAACGGACAATGGAAAAGAAACTGAGACATATTCAAGTGAAGGTAACAGACATTGATAGACTGAGACATTATTTTTTTAAACCTTATAATGAAGCATCTGTAGATAGCTCTGAACATATCAATATTTCAATAGCTTTAAACGAAATGTATACTTACGAAGTCACGACCTCTCAATCCCAGGTCAATGCCGCAGCGGCTGCTATTGTCAATTAAAATCACATGCGACTCCAACTAATTATGAATAGGTACATGACAATGGCGTTGATAATGATGAATAAAAGAGGAAAGAACACAACAATCAGATAGATAAGTAGTTACTGTTGACAGTTACCACATTCTCGAAATTCGGAATCCGTTGCTAATGTTTGAAAGGCTTAAAGACCGAAGCCGGAACATACCAATGCCAATTTTAAGTATAAAGCAATTGTTTTTAGTTCAAGACCGTCGCAATTCATTACTTCTTGTTTCGTACGGTCGGTCTGTCTATTGTTGTGTCTACCTGTCTATAATCCAGTGTGTCCGTTTTTATTGGGTTTTGCCTTTATGCTACTATTCTATGAATTTCCCGGTTAGTTTGTTTTATTAGGACTGCGCTCTGTGTGGTCTACGTTTCTCATTCATATTATCTTTGATTAAAATGGTTGGGCGAAGTTCAACTGTGCCATCAATATCAATCATGATTCTTTGATTTAATTCATTTTTCAACTGAAATTCATTTGTTACAATCAGATAATGTAGTATTTAACCTACTTTCCTAATTCGTGTTTATCATTGCTCATTATTTTGACAATTGCCATTACTCATGTCCTGGGTGCTTCGAGCTGACCTAGTTCATGCAAATTATAGTAATTGTCCAAATTTGACAGCAAATGGTTGCCACCTACATAGCCAGCCAACATGCATATCAAACCAACGTAGGAGTTAATTTTAGTCAGAAACCATCTTTTATTTGTAGCTCTGCAACTTATTGCTCCAAACAATTTCGTCTTATTTTTCTTTTGTTGAGCTGTATTAGATAAGTTTGTAATAAGGTGTTTTTGTGAATTCTTTTTGTGGAACGTTTTTAATTAGCAATAGTAAAGTTTTTTCAGAATGACGTCATCGACCGATATGGTCTTAATGTTTGGCAGCAGTTTTTGTGCAATTTAATTTATGCAGAAGTAATTGGTTCTTGGTCGATTGTAGCTTACGGTTATGTTGTATTAGATCAATGAAACAAACTTGATCTAAGTAGGAATTCCATGTTATACTGTTTTCAAATAATTCTATTAATAGATAGGCGTGTTTACTATTTTTTGCGTGTTACAATTGTAATAACTTTTCAAACACAATGCATATAGCATAATATCATCAACGTTATTAAGCTTTAGGTAATGTCAGTTATGAAAAACATCGTATTCAATCAATCGCACATTAGTGCGATTGATTGAATTCTTTTGTTTATTAAAACAAAAGAATAAAGAACTTGCAGCAACACAAAACAAACAAACAATTAATTACTACACGAGCCAATCGGAAATGTCAACGACATCGTCGGGATTATTAAGTGAATTTAATAGCAAATCAAACTATTAATTAATTATTGGCACATAGCTTCCCAGAAGCAAAGAAACGTATAACCACTACCCTTCACAGGATACCACAAATTACAGATTATTATAAACTGTCATGAACTAGGCATACACCTGAGGACAAAATAAAGTGGACACTTTTATTTAAAAAATATTTTTAAGTTGATAACCTGTTCGCCTACTTATTAGTCAGACTATAATAAGCAGTTATTTCTACAACGTAATGCCAACTTGATTGCTATATAGTTTCTAAGAAATTATTAATCGATTTAACAACTCCATCCGTCAAGATTCAATCTGCGAATTTATGCTGCAAAATATTTGCGCAGAAGCAAATCTCTGCTCGGATCAATATTGATAAGTGCATAATAAATTGGTTAAATCTTCCGTCAAAACATGGATGATTTATAGTGTGCTGTTTATAGATAGCGGACAGTTTCTCAGCGGTCTTGGAAACGGACAAGGTGACATACAAACAGACAAGCACTTTCACATGGGAGCGGGGGCTGCATGCGCATTGTCTCCACTGCCATTGTTCCGATACACGATAATGAAAACAACGCATTACTTTCTTTGGTTTTGCTTGGGAAACTCGCAAGATGAGCATTTGGCAACAAAAAATCTGTTCGAAAGTGTTATCTGTTAAAGATTTGCCATTTAAGGTGGAAGCGCCAGGGTAGACCGCGAAATAAAAAATTTCTTATGTGTTTTGCAATTTGCAAGTCAGTGTCAGGCTGTATGTTGAACAAAATGGTCTGAAGATTACCTCAACCTCTGTAAGAAGTATCATATATTACCCCTAATTAACCGGCGAGCAATCTCTGACTGTATTGCATTACTTAAAATTTTCAATAATTCTATTAATAACTCCGATATTCTATCCAAATTTTATTTTAACGTTCCCGGAAGGTCGAAGCGATGGTACGCACCGCTGCGTGTTCCATTTAGCTCTACGAATTATAGGCAAAATTCATTTGTGGTGCGAGCAAGTAGAAACTTTAATGACATGTGTAAAAAGCATGATTTTGATCCTTTCTTAACGGGTGTGTCCTCAGCCAGAAAGTGTCTGAGTCGTAGCTTTTTTAAATAAGATTTTGGCTGTTCGGGTTTCTATCCTTGTAGTGAATATGACATGTGAATTTAGTTTAAGGTTGAATGTTTTACTGTTTTTCCTTTTTTGGTACCTGTGTTGTGTTTTTCACACTCTTTCTTTCCAATCTGTTTTATAGAAGTGATGACTTTTAATTGGCTGTCAGTCTCACATGCTATTTTTTTTTATTCTGTTTGTTTTAGCTGTAAGTCATCCATAGTTGGTAAATAAATAAATAAATAAATAAATAAAAAATATGATTCGCGACCGATAATCATCAATACAACCCTCTAAGTTCATTTAACTCGATTGAATGGTTATTTCATAAAAAAAAGTAATTCAATAGAGTTACATGAATGATACAACCTGTATTGATGATTTTAATTTTATATTATAACTCAGCAAAGCCAAATTTGTTACGGTCGCCAATTGTATTTTTATCAACATACAACCTGACACTGACCTGCAAAATGCAAAAAAAATATGAAAATTTGAATTTCGCGGACTACCCGCGCTTTCATCTTAAACAGATGTTAGAATGACGGCTCGAGAGATCTGAGTCCGATGAAGTTGGTTTGATTTTACCGCTTTTTTCAGCACGGTATATAAAGATATGCTCGCATCATTTATCTCCAAGAGATCATTAGAAATCTGGTGCAAGAGGAAAAAGAGGGGAGAATTTGTTGATAAGCGATTATGAAGCTAAAGATATGACTACCGCAGTAAAACTTAAGATTTAACGATACTTATACCTTCATCCTTTTTGAAGGTCAGTTGCCCAAAGAGCACTCTTTCGAAAGAAAGCACACTCTCCTTACTGAACTGAATAAAGTTCGCCACAAATGTCACAGCATTTAAAATTTCATTCGAACCCAACCAATCTATTATAAACAGTATATTCCCACGACTGTTAACAAATAGTTTTTGTGGCTGTCGTCTCCTTCAGGAAGTAAAGGTAAGAGTCGTCACGCTTCGCAAGTATTCACATGGGCGTGGGAAGCGATAGCTATAGAAGTAGTAGCTAGCTATCGCTACCTGGCGTTGTTTACATATTTGTGGACTTTAATTGGTGGGTGCAAGCTGCAGTTGAGATCCTCTTGGGACACGAACTGTGACTGCTGTGGGAAGAATGAATTATTGTATTGCCTGGCTTCTTTAGAGTAAAGAAACGATGGAAGGATTGTCTATGGAAAAAGATATGGTAAGAAAGGAGGACTGTTGAGATGAAGGCAAACAGAGAAAATTGAAGAGGAATACCTACAATTACATGTTGTACCGATAAAATAAAATGTCAAATTAATATACAAATTAGACTGTGGTAAATCATCAAATGACATTTTCCGCTCTGGGTGGAGCGGAAGGGTGTGTTAGACTCTTACTGACTAAAACCCATCCGTGTTCCTTCTAAAGCCCTTTGCGTTCCAGGGCCGCGTCGACTCTTTCGAACAGATTCCGCAACCCTGGCAAGTAGCAGGTATTTTTTGGCATACCATTTATGTTTTGTTTCTTCTTTCGTTTCTTCCTTTTCTTCCATATTCGTAAACAATAAATTTTACCAAGTTGTTACCTTATTAACAGTCGTCTGCACTTTTATTATTTGCAACTTATTTTTATTATTTATTGTTATTTGGATATTAATCTGGCAATAAACAATTTCATTTTCATTTTATTTCATTTCATTTTTGAACGTCTAAGTTTTATATTTATTCCTAGTGTGTTTCGACACTTAATACATTGGGGTAAGGGTAGGAGGATGATGATTCCGTTTCTCTCAAACATAGAGGTGTTTGAGTTTTCGCTAAACTCCTAAAAATCCTAGTGGATTTAGAAATTGAGATGCTCCTCATTCTTGTTAATTCTAATGTCGCAGCGTCTGAGCAATGCTCAGTTAGTCATGCTAGAAAGTAACTAGACATTTTCACTTAGCACTTACGATTTATTTTCCATTTCGAGTAGTGAGATTTATAAAGTGCAGCTGTTATTATTAGACTACTTGTAACAACTTGGTGTCTGGAACAAATTTAAGTCAACATTTTATAGTTTACGAATAAGGAAGAAAGGGAATAAACGAAAGACTAAACAATACATAAATGGTATGCCAAAAAGTATCTGTCAGGTTAGCGGAATTTGTTAGAAAGAGTCACCGCGGCCCTGGAACGTAAAGGGCTTTAGAAGGAACACGGATGGGCTTTAGTCAGTAAGAGTCTGACACGCCCTTCCACTCCACCCAGAGCGGAAAAAGAAATTTGATGAATTCACATCCTTAAAAAAAAATGCCAAAAACTAAGTACATGCGTCACGCTCGGCTGCGCTAAAAAAGGGAATAAATATTACTCATAATAAGTGCTCATATTTTCATAGTTAAAGTACAACTTAACTGTTGTGGAGCTACTGGATGTTTAAAACAAAAAAAAATGTGCAGGCACAGAATAACACTTATGAATATTTAAAAATTCTAGACTCATCAGATATCGCAAAGTCATACATATCTCTCGTATTATAAAATAATGATACGTCGCGCGACGTATCGTTTAATGGATTAATTACAGGTTTACTTTATCAACAAGAGTCTTTATAGTTTTTATTACCGATCAGTAGCGCTAAATAAGGCTTCACTTTTATTTCTAGTGATTGGCATTATCTTGAGCTAATGCGGGGAGATAGCGTCCTCGATGTGATTTCAATGTACAATTGATTCTACGATACCGGCTTGATAGCAGTTTAATTATACTTAGTTAGTTATTTTATCGTAGCAACGGATATGCAGTATATCGCTTATTTGCACGATATTGTCTTAGCTTTATATCTAAATGGAGTTTTTGATAAGTGGAAAACTGTATACGATCCTCTTTAAATACGTATACGGTACGGTTCGTAACGGTTTTCTAATATTACGTTTCGTAATATTACATAACCACATTCATAAAAATCAGATTCCAGACTGTCATATCCGTTGCCTAGCAACCGACGCGTTGGTATGCTCGCATGCGCCCGCGCCGCGGCACGCAACTAAATGTCGACGTGCATCATACTTTTTATAATAATATGCGGCGACTATTCAAGAATATCACTGTATGCGTGGAATACTAAGTGCTGTCTCAAGAATGATAAGCTTAAAGACAGCAGTAAGTAGGCCTCAACAAGAAATCAAGAGCGATGCTAATCAAAACAACCACCGTTTGTGAAGTCGGACGCTGCTATGCTATGTTGAATACCTACTACTTAGATGTGTGATCTATTTAAGCACAGTGGGCAGTCCTATTATTTTTTTAATTACACAGATTTGCGCGTATCACAATGCCACTTAAGTTTTTACTCCAATTAACATGGTTTTCTCATTAAAAGTACTAGATAAATGTCGTAGGTAGAAACTGTAGTGTCCTTAATCCGAATGTCATCTCAATAAAAAGTGGATCATTTGAATCGGTAAGCGAAATCGAGTCCGCGATCCGTAATCGTAATTGATTCTCGTCAGGTAGTGCTCATGTACTTAACATACTATCCCCGATCGTCGTGTGGGCGAATTTATTTGGCCGCATTTGTAACGGTACATCCTTATTTTATTGTGCCTTTTTTTTTGTTATTTTGAAAGGCAGTGTTCTCTATTGTGTTGTGGTATACTTATTTTGATCGATAGTGTACCGAACTTTTTAGAGCTACGTGTTTATAAATAATTACAGTACTTATAGGCACCCACACTCTACTCTCATATTTTTTGCTTCCATATTTAACTTCAGGCTACATCTATACTAGCCAATTACAGGCTCAATTTTATTTTAAAAAATCTCCTTTAATGGACATGACAACAATTTATACTGCCTACTCATTTATAATAACTGTATCTCTTTACTGACATTCTCCACATGTCTGAATGACATAATACTGTGTACAAGTAGATGGGTAGTTTATTTTATTTAATATTCCTCACAGGTGCTGTGGAATTCGCTTCCTCGATATTTAAATAGTAATAAATCCTCTTAGTTAACAGGCGTGTGTCTCGAAGGCATCTGCGAACGATTGTTTAGCTTCCTACATCATTAGTATTTTGCGCATAGATTATAGACTTATAAATGTCAGTCAGCCATGATGGAAATATGTTTATCTTGTCGATTGGAAATTGTCTTGTCTTGTGATAAATAATAAAACGATTTCGCAATCTAATACAAACAAACGTACCCGTGTGGGTTTTATTGATTTAGGTACTAACACCTTTTTATCTGCTACTTGATATCACAAATTCTACATTGAAAAACAGTGAAAGTCCTCTCTTATAAAAATATTTTCGAAAAAATACTAATGCCATTATTTGAACATTATTAAATAACTGATCGTTTCTTATTCAGTATTTTATACAAACACTTGCTTTTGCCCGCGACTTCGCACGCCGCTTTTTTCCCGTTCCCTTAGTTTTCAGGAAAACCTCTTAGTGCTCCCCTACTCTCCCCAAGGAAACTACATGCCAAATCTCAGCTTTCTTCGACCAGTTGTTTCAGCTGTGTGTTGTCTGGCAGTCCCTTAGTCACTTTCTCAGTTTGGAATTTTATATATTAGGATAAAAAACTAGTAATTGAAAATATTGCAGTCTATTTTGCATTCAAAAAAATTAAATTCATCATACTGTTTTACAGTAAATACCAAAAACCTTCATCATACTGTTTTACAGTAAATACCAAAAACCTACTGCTTCATAAAATTAGTAATTGAAAATATTGCAGTCTATTTTGCATTCAAAAAAATTAAATTCATCATACTGTTTTACAGTAAATACCAAAAACCTACTGCTTCATAGTGAAAAAATATCTAAGACAAGTCTATTTATAGACAAAAGGAATATTTTCAATATTAGAAGTAGTCAATAACCGCTTCAAGGGCCTACGTAAATGCGCAAAATGATAATAATATTCCATATGCCATAGATATAGAATCGAGACGTGTTACTACATAGATTATATCTATATTTAAATCCGACACCAATGTTCTACTTATCTTTAATCCTTTATCGGCTGTTCTGCGCAGAAAAATACAGATATTAAAGCAGTTCGAAAGAATATTCAGTGACTAACAGTCGTGGAAAAATCGTCGATTTTTTATCAATTTTATTAATGAAGTTAATGGGCACCCAACATGCAGTTGTACAACGCGCTTCTGCTTCTATTAAGTGAGTCATTATCATAATATTATCATAATAATTGGATTACTTAGATTATCGTAATTAAATGAGGCTATTTGTGAATATGACAAATGTCTGTATCTCTATAATTTTGAACTGATAATTTTTTTCTTAGAAATAAATGTTTCATTTTCAAAAGTGTTTAAAAGGATATTTGAAACCTTTGAAAAATGTTCCTTAAAATAATGCAATTTTTTTTTTCATTGTAAATTTTTCATCAGGTTTATTTTTTTAAAATTTATCTATTCAGTAGTTTCACGTCTAAAGATTGGTCTAGGATATCTTATTTATCTTAAGATGTAAACGTGAGTTTAGTTATGTCAATTGATAGAACGATATTGAATATATTCTTGTGAAAGTGTTTTCTCCTATTATTTTTCAACCGGGGTGAAATTCCTCAATTTTTTTGAAATTATTCCAGTAAACTTGATTATCCTAAAACTTACCAATGATAAATATTTGTAGAAACATTGGATTGTTTTATTTAAACGTGTTGCTTAGATGTTAATTACTCTTGAAGTAGATACAAGTTAAATAATATTTAAACAGCAAGATACTGATAAAACAATTGTATGGAATCAATATCTTCAAGGACAATAGAAATGGTAACTAGGTAGGTTTAATGTATGGTTTAGCAAAGTGTGCAGGGAAATTGAAGTTATTGTGAAGTAGTTAGATATCATATTAATATGGAATACAAATTCAACCGATCGGATTTTCATGCACCACGGACAACCGTTACTGCCAAACAAATGACACACAACTAACTGATTCACAGACGTTTCAATTTCTTTTGACATTGTTAAATGCGCCAGCGCGGTCCACTTAGTGGAAATTCTACATTATTATTTAATAAAGGAAGTGTCAAAAGCAATGCAATTAACAAATTGCAAGCTTCAAAATTATTATTAATTATTATTTCTTCAAAAAACATTAATCCCACAATTCCAAATTGTTACTTATTTACTTGGAGAAATACTAATCGCGCAAACAATCTCTAAATACTTTAACCTCATTAGTGATTGGGCCCTTTTGTCTTATCAATGGTCGCCGAGACTTCTTATTTCGAATTTTGTGTCCTTCTGTTTAGTTAAGTTCTTTCTTTAGTGACGGGTGCATCGAAGTGCAGTGTCGTGATTAATTCTAAAGTTTAATTTATTTAAAAAAACAATGGTGGTGTTGTTGAGATATCAGCGTAGAACTTTCTATGATTCTGACAGTGGTGGTGAGTTAGACTTTCATTTTTGTTTTTAGGGTTCCGTACCTGGGAAGGGGAAAACGGTACTCTTATTTCAATTCTGTATGGTGTCGGACGTAAAATAATAGTACCATCCCGTCACTTCCCGTGAGTATCGTAAGAGGCGACTAAGAGACTCACCAGAGAATGGGCAGCAGCATTATCTGTGTGTGTAACAGCTACACTGCTTTCGCCAACCCGCCTGCCAAGCGTGGCAACCCTTTTGGGGGAGGCCTACATATGTCCAGCAGTGGACGTCTTTCGGCTGAATTGATGATGATGATTGTTTTTTTACAGTGGAGTATTTATTTTAAAGTCAGACTGACAAAACCGATATTCGATCTTTAATGCAAGGTTCCTTCCTAGTTCTAGTAAGCACAGCGGTTGTACTAGAGTAAAGAAGTGTTCCCACAACTAGACAAAACATTACATACTGTTCTCCCATAAATACCTACGAGCTGTCCTTTCTTCAATGATCACTATTGATGATGGTGATTTAGCCTTTTTTGTTCCGAGCTAATTCCTCTTTGTTTGGTCTTATCTACACATGTACACTAATATTATAAAGAGAAAAAAAAAATCTTTGTGTGTCTGTATGTTTGTAATGAATAAACTCAAAAACTATTGTGCCGATTACAAAAATTCTTTCACCATTGGAAAGCTACATTATCAGCGAGTAACATAGGCTATATTTTATCCCCGTATTCCCACGGGAACTTGAACTACGCGGGTAAAACCGCGTGACGTCCGCTAGTGGTTTATAAAATGGCTCTTACATAGCTCTGTGTGTCGCTTGACGCAGGCCTCCTCCAACTGCTTCCATTGCTCTCTGTCTGCCGGGACTCTTGTCCAGTACGGTCCCAGGGCCAGGCGAAGATCACCTTCCCATCTTCTTAGAGGTCGTTTCCGTTCTCTTGCACCATCTCTTGGATACCAACGTGACCTGTTCACTGATGACTATTACCAAACATTAAAACTGACGTTATGACACCTATCGTACAGTATACTTACCGAGGTGTCATATCGTCAGTTTTAATGTAGCGTGTGACGTGCGAGTGAATCCGCGAGTAAATATAACCCGTCTAGACGCTGCTAGTGCGTTGACACAAATAGTTTAGTGTCCGTCCGTGACTATCTGGAGGTCGGGAGAAGTGCATTCGGGATAAATGGTGGTTCGTCTTCGGGAAAAAAAATTAATGGGGTCCAAAGTCAAGTTAGTAAAGTCGATTGCGTGACAGTCCCCAATGTGTAACTGATTCTCAAGTATTTTTTTTTAAAGCTTTTGTCCGCGGCTTCAATCGCAATAAAGTAGCTTATAAACGTCTCCAGCGTATCATCTATCTCTATACCAAAATTCATCAAAATCGGATAAGCGATTTAGACGTATTATCGTAACAAACAAACAAACAAAACAACTCACTTTCGCTTTTAAATATTAGTTAGGATATAACTTCATATTTGAGGAAGGCATAGAATTAAGTTTGACGTTTCGCTCTATCGTCGACTTTGTCTCTGTCATCTATGACCTAGACTCAAGTCAAGTCAGTTAGTCAACAGCAAACACACTTTAAATAAAAAAAAAAAATTAATAACTGTTTCTTCAGGACCTGTAAAAATATGACTTGGACCCTTAAAAAGTATTGTAGACTTTCAGCGCCCAATGAATTAAATCATAAATAGCAATAACATCAACAAACATTTGAGAATCTTATGTCAGAAACAGACGTATATATTGTTTGAAGGGCGGCCATTAATTGATACCAAATTGAATACTCAATCAATTGAGAAATAAGTGATCAATAAGCGCCACGAGCTCATCATTGATAATGCTGATTATATTATGATAGAATCAATCAACAGGTTGACATGGCGCCGTCCATTCGGAATAAAAAATCTTCACTCCAAATAGCTCCTTAAAACTCACAGTCTCGGTCCATTCACTGAACTAATTGAACTCTATCCCGTTTCGATCCGATCTATAAATACTTGACCATAATAATCCTGGATCGTTGGCGCACACGCAGTTAGCCGCGCCGCGACGCCCGACGTCGACGTCACTTGTGCAACGTGTGATATTTTTTTGACGTCACGTCATTTTTGACAGTTATGACATGTGTCAAATTGCGCGCGCGATTGTGAGGTCCGTTGGTAAACTTTACACTGAAGTTGCGTTGTACGGGAACGTTAGATAAACAATATGTAAGGGTTTTAGACTGCATTGAAGTATTTAAATAAATCTTGTAGATGGAGAGTAAAATGTACTTAAACAAAATAGGATAATTATCCTCTGAAAAAGCCAGTGAAAATGAAAGAAAAACACTGGTATTTTCCGTTTGTTTTCGGATAGAGTCGGTACGGAATGTGTGTACAAGAAATATATGTCAAACGCATGCATTTGGCATGCGCTTGTTAAATAGATATAGGTACTATCTCTACATGCCTTTTGTCTCTTTCAATGAAGAAAAGAAAAAAAAGATAACATTTTATTTTAGATTCATATTTACTATCTTTTAAAAAATGTTGTACCTTTATCTTTTGGTTCAAGTATTATATTCATTATATTCATTCATTATATATTAATGTAATCTCTTTTAAAATATTTAAAAGAGATTACATTGAAAGGTATCTAATTATGTAAGTCAACTCATTTATTATCTTTTAAAAGTAGCTAGAGAATTGATTTATTTTTTTTCTCGATCCGTTTATTGTTTTTTTTTTAAATGTGCTAAGCTGCAGTGTTTTTCCAGCCGATATCAGCACATAAAGCGCTCAGTAATGATGAAATGTAAATAAAAAAAAATCTCAATAGTATTCTTCAAAGATATTTTGTTTTGACGATGACTACTCTCAGTTCAGCACACTTAGGCTGGTTACTGCTTAACCGGACTATCCTGTGGTGACTTTAAATAAATTTAAGGCCCCCAGGGGTCGATTAGGACCCATTTTATTTGGTGTGTAAGGTAGCTCAATAATTTCGTAATATTTATGAGTTAACCTCTCAACACGGAATTGGAAACTCCATCACGATTACATCTTATCCCTTCAAGAAAAACACTTGAACCAAGAGATAAGTACCTAGTGACTCGCCGCATACGTAACGAAAAAAATATATAACGCAAACCATTGATTGCTTTCATGATATTCATTCATGAAATCATACTGCGGCACAAAGTGACTCATTCAATCATTCACCGGTCCAGACTGACTGACTATCGATAGTCGTTCTACGTAAGACGATTCACCTGTGACGTCAGTACACCCACCCACACAAGTCTACACGTAAAAATGATGCGTTATCTTGGTTTTGGCAACTGTTATTGTGTGGTAGAATGTACGTGAACTGCAGTTGATTCAGTGTTGTCCCCGATTCAGTTAATGAGGAACAATTTATTTAATTGTTTGTATTCCGGTGATATTGTGCTTGGTTTTAGTTTTGTCATTCGTGTTGTGATCCATGTGTGTTATGGGTGCATTATGCCGGTTCCAAGCCAAATATGTGATAGGTGAGTTTTTTAAAATTTGAGTAAATATTTCCGCTGAAAGCTCAAAACACCAATTGTCGTACTTAAAAAGCGTCCAACTTCAAGTCGCAATATTATCATCTCGGCGACAGTCAATATCGAACATTTGTAAAAATTTTACTTTCTGACCATCGTTTACAGTACATGCAAGTATACGCAAAAATGAGCTTTATTATAAATTAAATAGAATTTTACTACTATTTGGATATAAAACCGTCCTTTGTGTGTGTGTGTGTGTGCTAAAATGAAAAGAAAATGTTTATAATTAAACGTTAAGTCTCAAAACAAACTGTGTGTGTTCCGGTCAGATCAGTTTGTAATTAAATTGTAAATGGCAAATTAATAGCTTTTTGTTTAGGCAGAGGAAGCACTTTATCGCATTATTTTTGTTGGAAAAAAAACTTAAAGTAATGGAAAAAATAACTACCCTTAAGCATCCTCAAACAGATGCTAAACATCTGTACAAAGGTTTTGCGGACTATTTATCGAGTAAAACCAAAATAAACAGCAATGATTAAACCAACAAACAAACACTAAACCCACATTTAGCCAAAAATAGTCAAATTGAGAGAGTAACTAAACAAATAACATCCTGTGAGTTCCGGCTGAAAGCTGAAATAAACCACTCGCTCTACCTACCAATGTATTTGTATGAAAAACCTTGCGCCTTGTGCCGCTACGGTTACAAAGTTTCAGGTCATTGATACTTCAAATATAATACAAAAACAAAATGAAATCAAAACGATTCGAAAACAAAAGACTAACGTTTTTTTTTGACATTTTTTATGGTCTGCCTCGACATGATTAGGTATTCGTGGCTCGCAGTGTACCTAAAAAATATGAAGTTTGTCCCATTTTTGTAACGACTGTACTTGAATGTTTAGAACAACAATGGACGTATATTGTATCCATTGGTATCACGTGGAACGTAGTGTTTTGATTAAGCATCAAGTTCAGTTTACGGACATTTCGTATCTTACCTATTATATTGTGCATAGCCTTTCTTTTAGGTAGGTACTCTTATTACTAGCTATAATTTTTCCACTGCAAGGCAAATGCCTCCGTACTCTCCACCCACTTATCTATCCCTGTGAAGGGCTATACTTGAAAATAAATAGAGGTCAGATCGTCGCTCAATATAATATATTGTTACTCAATTGCATCTAGTTTGACTGGAAGCCGACCCCAATAAAGTTGAGAGATAGATTGAAACATCTGTTGAAGGATTCCAGCTCATCTAACCAACAACCTACCATCTCATTTTGTTTTACATACCGTACGTATATACGTTGTAAATGTAGTGAGTGCATTCACTGACCCCCGATGACTAACAAACTCCGCATCCCTACTTAATTCACGTAAACACTTAACACATTGCTCCCTATTTTGAGGCAAAGGCAACATTCGATAAATCCTTCAGAACGACTTAGTAATTCAAACAAGTTCTGCACTACATCGGCCAACCCTTTTGCGCGATCTGCTTTTACACTTTAAGGTGAATGCTTCGATGTTTAAACATTCAAATTAATGTTTGACTTCTTATTTTGACGTAAAACTTCGCGGGAAACATGAAATGCAGTAATTTTGCGCTGGTAGGATAATCATTGCCCTTTTATTATAATTAGTACCTGGATGACCGATCGGTTTTTTTTTTGGTAAACGTTTTCTAAAAGTGATACCTAGCTAGATCGATTTATCACCACCGAAACCCCCTGCATACCTACTAAATTTCATGAAAATCGTTGGAGCCGTTTCCGAGATTTAGATTATATATATGCATATATACAAGAATTGCGCGTTTAAAGGTAGATTCAAAATAAAGTGGATAAAGCATGATTATTGGGCATTTTTTTTTCTTTTTTTATTATGGTTTCCCTAAGTTTAATACAACAAACGCCACTTACATACATCCGCAATGTGTTTTACGTGAAATCACATTTCAAAGATTTTGACATTTAACTTTAAACTTTCTTTGAAAATTCAAACATCGCAGCGCAGCATTCTCCTTAAACTCACGATAAGTCACTCGCTACAAAATGGTACAAAAAGCTCTCAGCACTCTGTTAGCGGTGGCGCTAAGCGCTGACTCAGACAGACAGACGGACGGACGGACTATATTTAGGAGCGGAGCGCAAATGTAAGCATCCTGTCGTGAGCATCGGAAAACTTGATAGTTATGTATTATTATAACGATTTTAACAATGACAATACGCTTCGGAAGTCATTCGTTTGTGCTCGTGCTTTTTCGTGTTACGGGTGGATTTTGTGGAACTTTGCTTGTTCTTTGGTAATTGATTAAAATGGCGTGGGATGGGTGAACATCCATTACTTACCTACAGAGATTCCTGCGTTCCTCGGAAAGCATGACTAGCCGTTGGTCTGGATCTAGAAATGACAGCATTTTTAGATATTTAACAGTCGTTACAAAAAGTCAGAAGCCAAAAAACTGCACTTGGTTTAAATTAAAAAGTGAAGACAAAAAATAAATGGCGGCCGGGTAGCTTTTTAAGTCAACAAAGATTTTAATAAAAAGTTGCTCTCTCTATGGTCAGCTAAGTTTCGTCTTCTTGGTAAGAATAAAATATAGCAAAGCGGCGTGAAGTCTATTATTATAATTTTCAAGGTCGACGTCTTCTTCACAATATAATCTATTGTTTGAATCGAACACCTGTGAACCGTAATCTGATATTTCCTGATTTAAAAAAAAAAACACCAGTTTATTAGCTACCTAATCTTCTAATTTCAAATCGTGCATAAACTATAGATTCATTGCTTCCTCCTTTATTTGGTTCAGATTCTGTAGTCTATGGTATTTGGTGTTACCATTGCATTACATTGTTAGTAGGAACGTGCAAATAAGTTCTTTGACCTTGTTTGTTTTGCAAAAGCAACCTTGTCTTTGAAAAAATCGTGTACAGTCATAGACAGTAGTGGAACAGAAGCTTTGTTTGTGATGAAAACTTGATGAACACGAAGAAAATATTTAGGAAACTCTTGGGATTTTCTTAACAACCAAAAAAGGCTGTTAAATGGAAGGACTTATTTAACAAAATTATTTTTTTATAAAAAAATTAAACTTATTATTTTTTACGGAAACCTGATCAAAAGTTACATTATTTTTCATTTGAATTCGTTCCAGAATATACGTCAACTAACATTGGTATCGAATTAATGGTTCATGATCTAAGTGCAAACTAAAAAACTTTGCGGAAGATTTTGTTTGAACAAAAACTTATGAGGCGATCGCAATTTGTGTCAGACTAAGCAATAAGTACGTCTTTATGAGATTTTTTAGGTCATTTTGCATGAAACGAACGAAAAATCTTATGAAAATGAGACTCTTATGGTTCTGTGACTAGAATTAGGCATAATTGCAGATTTGGGGCCATCAAATCTTTAAGACTCATTGTTAAAATAAATATTTAATACAAAGCTCCTACGGGACAGGCCTCATGGAGCAGGAAATATTTCTTTATGTTTAATTTTAATTGAAAAACCACGTTCTTAATCTTAAAATAAAAGCAAGCTTAAACGAAATATCCACATTGACTGGAAATTCCTGTGATCAACGAAGACTTTTTTTTTAAATCTTCATTGACATTTTTATTGCCATTTTGACTTTTATTAACCCACCTTATGTCTTTGTCCAAACAGAAGGCGAATTGGAAACCGAATGGCTACAAGCGGCAGGCCTCGGATCCTTGGCGGCTCCGTTCCAAGCGGGTCTGGAGGTAACCGAGGCCCAGCTGGGTGAAGCCGTCAGGCCTCTGCCCCGGGAACAAGCCGCTGCAGTGCGCAGGCGCGTCAGGAGACTGAACAGGACCGTGAGGAGGAAGCGAGCCGCTTCCAGAGCAAGGAAGCCAGACATCAGGGATGTTTTTAGGGATTTGGAGGTGAGTGTCTTTTGAATATTGTACACCGAAAAGATTTTTGATTGTTTATCTGAATCGTAGGTATTTTGTAGGCCCGTCTTTAGAATATTTCTCATTCATTAGATGTGGCTAAACAAATTGTATTTTATTGACAGGAATTGGTAAATTAAATACTGTTTCTAAGCTTTTAACAAATAAACTAGGGTGAGTTTTAAGACATTGTTGCATTCAGGGGGTTTCAAATCGCTGATAATAATATATATATTATATAATCGCTATAAATAATTTATTGTGTGTATTTATTTTAAAACAGTCATCGGTAAAACTCTATTCACAATTTGAAATACTTGAGTTCGTAATTAGGGTGATGACAAATTTCTTTAAACAATTTGCAATCACGAATTGCTTCAGTTTTTCATGAGAATTCCTGGCAAGCTTTAAAATTTCTGTTCTGAGTTCGGGATTTTCCCATTTGTTATCTTTAGGTCTCCTCAACTGTTCCTGTTACAGCTTTAGTATAATTCGAAAGCTCGTCGTGTAAAGAGCTTTCATACTCAAAAGTTTCATCTGAAAATGTGCATTCCGTATACATATCTTGTAAGTTTGATATTTTCATAACAATAACATCATCATCACCATCATCATCATCATCATTATACTTACCATCATCAGCTCAAGACAGTCTACTGCTAGACATAAGCTCTCCATGCGGCCGCTACTAACTGAGTTTGTTTGTCACCCAACCATTATTAACGACTAGTTGCCGCCCGCGGCTCCGCCCGCGTGATTGTCGAAAATTATCCCAAGCGAACATATTCCCGGGATAAAAGTATCCTATGTGTTATTCCAGACTATAATCTACCACTGTGCCAAATTTCATCAAAATCCATTCAGTGGTTTTTGCGTGAAAGAGTAACAAACATCCATCCATCCATCCATACTTACAAACTTTCGCGTTTATAATATTAGTAGGATTGACGCTCTAACTTTATTCTCTTTTATTTCGGGTTAGAGATCCTCATGAAAAGCGACTAAAATCACCCCGGTTTTCACTTGTACACTTGCGGAAAGCCAGATTCACATACGCAGCCCCGGAGTGCTGGGAGGCGTATTTGAATCTGGCTTCTGTTACCCTGGAATCAACACCTTTGTCAGTATTGTGCTGTCAGACTCCGAAAGATCGATGACGTCTCTAGTCCTTAGCGATTAATGACGATCATCAATCGTTGTTCATTATACAGCAGCGAACGCCTTGCACACGCGTCGGTAGTGTGAGCCTAGATTTATAGATGGCAGGACTTGCTTAGTTAATTTAGAATAAATTCAAGATGAAGTGTTGGTTTTCATAAATTGAAACGTTTTTATTGTACGCTATGCACGGTAGCATGAGATTTATTTGAAAATGATTGCATTAAATCTACGATGTGGAAACGGTATTTTGGAATTTCATGGGGTTTCTTGCATTAAGGCAAAAATAAACAAAATCATTCATTCAGAATCGTAGTCATTTTGATCTTAGTTAAATGAAATAAACTTATTTAATTTTATTTTTATATACATAACAGATGATCTTAACATAGCAAAATGTGACCAAGTAATTAAATTAACTATCTAACCATAAATTATTTTTATTATTATTATTATTATTATAAAAATCACCAAAGAGGCGAATATTATTTTCGTGTAAACATCTCACTACCTATTTTAAATGTTTCCAAAAAATATTTATTAATGAGCAATCCCCGAAGGAGCAAACTGCATCACAAATTACTAACAAAGATAGAACATTTTATGAATCACCTGTTCAAGTATTGTTTCTTATATCGAAAAACCAAAGAACTTCTTTGAATGTCAATGAATCACTGGTGGAAACATAATCTACTACCACAAAGAATCTGCTTCGATTAGTAAACAGAATGGCTTAATTGTTGAGTAAATAGAGTCATCGTGCTATTTGTTAGTTTTTCGAGTGTTTACTGCATTTTTCAGCGAATTGGCTGATTGAATTTAGTTTAAATTCGGTTCTACGATCAAATATAATATTAGTATTGTATGTTTGTTTAATGATTGATGATTATTTTATAAAGCAATTTCATTGGATTTTAATTTTTTTCCTGTTACTACAGAACATGTGAATTTCCAATATTACATTACAGTCATTAAAATCATGAACAGCTTCATTATCTTCTTTCATTCCACTGCATCTATCAGAAATCCCAGATCATCAACGATCACAGCCATTTCTAATGACCATTCCACTCCACTGCACTCAATGAAAATATCTCGAGAAAACTCGCATTTGAACGAATGAATATAAGAAAACTGTCAATATGAAATGTTCTTATAATTCTTCTGGTACTTTCTAAGCCTATATCCACCTGATTACCGATCGCTTGCGGTTAGCCGCGGACGATTGGCAGTCATTAGATTTAGTTTCCCGCGCACTGGGTTAATCGGTAAAGTAAAAGCGTTGTCATTGTCTGCTGTCATCTTTTCATGGGGTTCTGCTGATTCTGGTTGTGAGTGTACTTTTGTGTTGTTAAACATTCGGTCAGTGGGCTATCCTGTTCTATCTCTATCTGCTTTTTAACTTTTGTTAAAATTGTTTTGTTGTTATTCAAATACTTCGGTGACTTGTTTGAATCTATTGTCTTATTTGAAACATTTATCTCTCTGGTTATCGTGTAGCGTATTTTGGGGTTTTCACGTGCGTGATTGAGTTCACGTGACAGAAAATTCTGTTGACAAATATGATGTTTATCTGCATTTGACGAATTGTTCGGATTAAGAAAATCGCAAGTCATTTCATCGGTTCTCGTAAAATTAATCACCGGAACCTTTCAAATTAGCCTTAGGCCTCATAAAATCTATCCGGTTGTCTTAATACTGCAGGCGATAAAACAACAAATGATTTCACCACTAGGCTAGCGAAATTTAATAACAACGCAATTATCAATCTCACTCGCCATCCCAAAAATGCTTTGTGAAACTTCGCACGCAAAAAAGTGAATTTCGGAATCTAGAATGATATTCGCTCCATCGAATCACGCGCTCTCGATCATGCAACTGTTAATAAGAAACCATTACTTCGGTGACGTGCGCATTGAAATATGTTTTAAACTACTTTAGACACTGCATATTAGGGACAGGCCACAAACATTATCAATGGCTCGTTAGATAAGCATGCAATTAAGGTTTTCGGGGATAGCTACCTGTTTAGTTCGAAACATGGAGTTGTTGACGCGTGTTCACTCGTGTTTGTGAACCATTTGCTTTTAAAGATAATTGAGAGTTTTACCTTGAGTGTTGTTGTAAATTATGTTTACTTCGCTTAAATAAATGTGAAGTAATTAGTGTGTTTTGGATGCAGTGCTTATAGTCAAAACATTGATAATGAGAAGTTTGTGGCTGGATTCAAAATTATTTCCGTTGAACCAAAGTTATGACGTCGCGGTAAGTTTCTTGTAAATAAATTGGCAACAGCAACTTATAAATATAACTCGCAATGTTGATTATTACCGTAATTTCCCGTCTCTCAATTTCCTCCGGCAGACAGTGAAAGCATACGCAAGAACGTGTGAAAATCAAAACACGCTGCAAAATTTCGACAGGCAGGCGACAGCAAACTGTCTTTGTAAAAATATTACGCAAAATTAATATCTAGTTATACGGTAATGTTAATTACACAAGCGATAGCAGTGTTAAATGCGGTGTGGCGGACGCGTTGCGTTGCGTCCGCTGGTTTCCAAACTGCAGTGCGTGGATTCTATCGTAGTGGAGTTAGTGTGTGGTGCAGTGCGCTCAACGAATCAGCACATGCGCAGTGAACATGATCTGTGACACGATGCGGGTGAAGGTGTGCGAGAAAGTGGTGAACTGTAAAGGGCTGGCGCTAGTGCGCTCCTATATCGAGGCTCTGGTAAATATTTGAGATTAGTTCAGTGTGAGTGACCGAGGTGACGTCATTTTGGAAAGTTTGGAATGGTCAAAAAAGGCTAAAAGGGTGAGATGTTTATTAATGACACCAAAGTTGACCTACAAAGGACGACGCACAACAAAGTCTATATATTTTTTCATAATAGTGTTTATTTGTAAAATTGTTGTTTTCTTTAAACAGTCCAATAACATGTTTATGAAGATTTAGAGCAGATTTGCTTTGTTTGTTTTTGTTTTGAAGTTCTTTACCGTTAGTCTCAGCAGATACATGTGCAAGATAAATCCGAGAGCACTTGGTCACACTGAACCTAAACAAGAGATTACCAGTATCATGTGATACAGGATTAAAATTCCCAAAAGATAAAAATAAGTGTTTGTAGGTAGCTTATCGATAAGATTAGACGATTGGATTTGTCTGTTTACTCTTGTTTATCTAAGTTTTCTTCTTCTTAACTTTTCTCAAGTTTATTAAGATCTGTTTCACTTTGAACTTCTTCCTATATATGATTATAACCTCCATCCACATTGACGCTGTTTTTAGTTGAGAGGTGTGACAGTTTCTTCTCGTGTTTCGCCATAAGTTCTATTAGTCGTTTTATCAAATTAATCGCTCCCCACGACGTTTGGATAGTTATCTAAGTAAATATCTTTATCGATAACTAATGCGTTACTGTTCCGAAATCACGTTTACTAATAGACATTTTAGATTTAGGGCATACAATTTAATTTAATTTATCTATCCATGATAATAATCTATTTGCCTACTCTGTCGTAACTCCTAACTATCCAATTAAAGCGTTATTCGTGATTCTGAAATTAAAAGCTTTTCTATTATTTCTAGAATATTAATTTTTAGTGCGCAATCTAGATATCGTTTTGTCATTAATTACATTTTATCTTTACCTAGGTCAGTTTGCTATCGCTATAAATCGATAATGATGAATCGATTTGATCTACTTTTACTTATTGTTTACCAACAATGCATAAAGTGGGGCAAATAAATGCGATTGTAGACTGTTCGTCAACTAGATACCTATTTTGAATATACAGACACACACACACTCACCCTCTCATCCTTACACACAAATCCTCACACACACACAAAAAAATGTTGGTAATTTAAGTTTAGTTTACCTTAATTTCTTATTTCTCTTTGATTTGTAATGGTCCTAAACTCTTGCTTCTTGCTAATTTAGGTTACCTAGTGAATTGTTTCTGAGGGGAAACGGCGCTGTTAGCTGAGATACAGGCTCACGCCTAGTTCAGCTGCGGATGCTCATTCTCTTACTTATATTTTAACTGTAAGCCTAATATTTGTAAGAATGTACTGTATCTACCTACTGTTTTTGAGGAAATAAATATTATTATTATTATTACCTATTTATGTATGCAAATAGTTTAGATAGATAAACTGTGGCATATTCTGTTTTGTTCAGATCTAGGAATATATATAAACCCACAAGATTAGATATCCTAATTCTTCACCTAAATTTGTTTTATCATTGATCTCAGTCCAATGAACTATTGCAACAATTACCTTTGTCATTTGCATATTTTGTTTGCGAAGTCACCAACCATTTCCTGCTAAAATTACTCAGCATTTTTTTCAATCTCAAAATTATTTTTCAACTTTAATAAACATAATCTTCCACGCTTATTATCCACATCCAATTACGATTAAATCATTGAGCACCGAATTTGGCTCGACTCAATCAACTTGAGCGTGCAGGAAACGCCGATCGTTTATTGTTTTCTAGTGTTTTTATGTCCAAGGTAAAACTAGCAGCCTAATGTTCTAATGGCCTGTAAAGATTGTGTGTTTACTGAGCATAATGCTTCACGGATCATGGCTCAAGCACGCACCTAATATCGGTCGAATCGTGTAGTTGTTCTTGGTGCTTAATTTATTCTGTTCTGTTTTCCGGTTTGAGTGCCAAGGTCGTACAGATGCTTTGGTGTTCAGAATTGTTATGGAGTTTCTTTGTTTGATGTGTTCGGGATGTTCTTTATTCATCTTCTTCTTCTTTAGAGTAACGTCTTTTGTCTTGGCATTATCATTTTTTGTCTTAACTTTCACATAGAAAAGCGTTGATGAGATGAGTTTTTAATAGAAAACTAGTAGATGACACTGCTTTAGAAAATAGCATTTCTTGCTTAGATTGAAAATCATCAGAAACTTTACCGTCTCACCATTAAAATCTTCTACAGCTACTAGAAAACCTTTATACCTTGCTGCAATAGGTTCATCTTTCCCATTGACAAATACATTGGTATTCTTATAAGGACATTTCTTACCTATCACCATTTGGAAAGCCATTGTAACAATAAGCCCTTTGATATCATCAGTCGCATTGCATATGAATAGTTTCACTGTAAACTGATTCTCATTCTCGTCGCCTATAATATTATATTGTTATTCCAACATGCCTGTCGTCTGTTGCAACAGTTAGTTCCAAGTACATTCATGTTTAGATTAAGTATAGTAAGGATTATATCATTCACCTTGGGGACATCAATTATATTGGCATTTGTTGTGTTCGTTCTTGGCAATAAAGTATTAAAAAAAATTTAATCATCATTATTAAATTGTATTCATCCTTTTTGTCTTTGTAGGGGTTCTTTCTTTTGAAGTATCTTTCCCGTCACTTTTTGTTATGGTTTTAAAAATTGCCGTGCCTCCGTCACGTATGGGTGCATTTTGGTCACCTTTTGGTAGGTTAAATGCTTCGCTGCAAATCATTAGCTTTTAGTTCAATTTGGTGTTAAATAGAACTTAAAGCCAATGATTTACTGAGAAGCGACATTAAATTAAGTTATTAGAAACCATTTACGCCTCTGAAACCTGAGCTATCACTTCCGCTTCCAAGAAATATCTACCACAGTTTTCACATTACTATCTAATATCTAAATAAACTTGCTTCAGCCAATCTCTCGCTACTTCCTAATATAGCCATAGGTTTCTTGCAGAGATTGCCTTATCAATATTTATCGCTTGCCTCCGTAACGGGCGGTGCACGGTTCGACTTGATTCTGACCGGTTTGAGACGCACCGCTGACATACATGCCCATGTCTAATGCTAAGGGACTGTCGATAGATGTCGCTTCCGCAATATCCGCTACTTGTGTATCCGTTGTGACGGGTTGATTGATATCTAATCACTGGTTGGTTTCAATTAAGGTTTGTTGCCCAAGGCTGTGTTGTCACTAGACGTTGCGACGGCGTCGTGTGCCCTTGGTGGGAAATGCTGTTGAACTACGGAACAGGTACCGACTATCAAATATATTCATTCGTAAAATCTCGTATTTTAAGAATTAATATATTTGATAGTCGACAAGTGCAAAAATGGTATGTTTGGTAAAAAATTTAAAAAGTCTGTGTTAAAAACGTCTGACGCAGACATTCATTCGCAAAGACATTCTTTTATTTATTTAGATAATATTGATTCATTTTAAAAATATTATCTAACGACCAAATCAGCATAACTTAGCACTAATAAGATTAAAGCGATAGTATCCGATTTCAATATTATCATATAGAAGAATTCAAAAGAAAAGATGACAGCATTAAACAGAATCATGAATTTAAGTAAAATGTCAGTGAACTTCAAAGTATTACATAAATAGCCGATTACGTCATGATACAGTAATCATTAATAAGTAGAAATTACATTGAAATTCTTCTAAAAAGTAGCCAGTCATTAATTTAGGAGCTTTCACTAACGATTGTGTAATATGTGGACAAACAATACGTAATGTATAAGTTTCTCTTTTTAACTAAACTCTTGAATTTAAGCAGGGACAATGGTGACTTTAAGCATGGGAATGTTTATTTTTACAAGATTTTTTTTCTTAAAATCGTGTCATTAAAAAGTGGCACAGTTCAAAATCATTTATATAATAATCTGGGAACTTAAATGTGCTTATTACGGAGCTGCTTAACTAACGGTGTTCACAGTTGTCACATCACGATTTTGAGATTTCTTAACCTTATATGGAAGAGAAAATCGTAACGTTACGAGTTTATGGCTATTACATACCTAGTAACTGAACTTTTATGCTATGTTGGTTATTGCGGCCGTTGTGCTACATTTTGAATTTACTTTGCGCACGAAGACATATGGATCCTCTAACATCGCCGTAACCCAGAAACCATGAGTTTTTTTTAAACTACTTCCACAACCACAATGGGTACCTAACCTACCTCCTTGTCTTGTGGAAGCGTGAACTGCGCGGGAATCTAATGGATGCGAGACTCACAGGAACGATCAAAGTGGTGGCAATTGGTGATAGCCTAGGTCCAACAGTGGTCTTCTTTCTATTGGAATGATGATAATAATGAGATGTCGTGGGAGCTGTGGAGCTCCCAGGGACTGGATCGAAAGGATACCATTCGAATGATGTAACAACGCTTGTTCTTAATATTTTCTTTAGTGTGTGCGAAGGTGCGAACCGATTCAGAACGAACGAACGATAGAGTCCACTTCCTTCCTTTCTTTGAGTGATCGAATCAGGAATGACGATATACGCAAGAGAACCAAGGTTACCGACATAGCTCGAAGGATTGCCAAACTGAAGTGGCAGTGGGTAGAGCACATTTCTCGCAGAACAGATGGTCGATGGGGCTGAAAAGTTTTAGAGTGACGGTCGCGTACCGGAAGACGAAGCGTTGGAAGGTCTCCCACAAGGTGGATCGATGATCTGGTGAGGGTGGCGGGTAGCCAATGGATGCGAGGCGCGCAGAACCGGTTTTTGTGGCGACACTTGGGGGAGGCTTATGTCCAGCAGTCAGACGTCTTTCGCGTTATATGATGATGATGATAGAGCCTACTATTGTAAATTGATTTAAAATACGCATGACTCTTCAAAACCTGGCTGAACTATTTTGCTTTTGCCTGCATGCCCTAAGTTTCCTTGCATGCCACTTTATCACACCCACAATTACTGGGAAATAAATTTTCTTTATAACTACCGTCAGTGAAAATTCTCCCACAAAAACTGTCATCTAATAACTCTGCAATCAATAGCAATTGTATCTTACAACCGGTAACAGCGTAATTGTCGAACAATGGGTGGTTCACACAGTTCATCTCTCTCTCGCAGGCACACGCGCATCTGAGAGACGCGGGACAAAACGGTGCAAAACATAGTGCATAACAGGGGCAAAAACTATGAAACTACTCGTGTGCTTGCAGGCAATGGATTGTGGGAAGTGATTGCTTTTCTTTAGGATGTTATAAGGTACAACTAGCTAGCTAGCTACAACACTAGGAAGTGGTGACGGGCGGGCGTTTTGGGGGACTGTCTTTATGTAGAACTTTGACGTTCAAAAAGTGCTGGCACTCAGCCTAATTTGAATAAAGGACTTTTGAATTTTGAATTTTGACAAGAGAGTTTTTCAAAGACAAGTCTAGATGACGATGAAGCTTCGTTCATGTTTTGTGAATGTACAAAAAGCTCTGCTTCCACAGAAAATTGTATCTAGGTACTGCTATAGTTTTTTTATATCGACCTACAATGTCTGCTGGGCAAAGGGTTCCCCCATAGCCTTCCACTCTTCCTGGTGTGTTGCTCTTTTCGACTAATCCGCCAAGTTGTCACGCCCGTCCTCTGGCTCCCACTGCGTAACGATTCTGGCCCATCTGTCCTGGTGCGTCCTAGAAATTTGGCCCGCCCAATCCCACTTCAGCATGGCCGATTTACTGTCCACATCGGCGATCCCTGTTTTAGAGCGAATCGTGGTTATGGGTATTACATATTCGGTCGCTACGCTCCATCGCCTGTTGGCAATCCTTCAATTTTGACTACTGCTATAGTACAAAAAGTAAAATAAATTCTTTAGTTTCTGCCTAGTGCCTACCCCAATGGGTAATGGTTACTGTCAAAATCATGTTTTTGGTTATTGTCTAGTTACTCACAATAGCCGTGAGTGAACTTAAGTATAACTTTAATTAATTCTTATTGATTGTTAGATTTGGTACACTTAATCAATTTATTTATACTCCGTACCTATTCATTAACATCCGCTACAAATTGTAAACAACAGCAGAACTAATCACTGATATAGCGTATGTTTACACTGATTAGTGAAACAGTGGCAATAGTGGCTTTGAATCATTGTTGCTGAGTGTTAGGTCTAGTCGAGTGGGCAGACCCTATTCTTATTGTGTTTTAATGAATAGGAAGATACAATTAGAAGTGAGCAACCCTAACCTTCTGATTGCAAGAGATGCATCCCGAGCATTCATATTTGGTAAATTTTCAGCACGGACGTAAATAAAAACAAATAAGTGAAGTGTCAAAAAATACCAATGGTGTCCTTAACCATTGTGGTGCCCCCACCAAACCAAAGCACCTACCCAAAACAGTCAACTTCTAAAACCAAACAGGTATTTAGCCTGCATAAAAAGTTTACAAATAAAATAAACCTTCTTTTTAACTTATGCAATGTACAAGCACTGACACTTCACTGGCTAGAAGATGCATAAATTAAAAAGAAAAAAAAAACAATTGACACATCAAGCGCTACTCCCACACCTGATCACCACGTGCTTTCTATTTGTTTCCACTGGGTACCATACAAGATGAGATCTCCTAGCATTACTGATTGACAATGAGCGCAATTTCCGTGATCTAGCGATGATTTCATAGACGGTGATTAAAGGACTGATTGGCTTATGATTGATCAGTTCAGAAAAAGAGCCAGGAGGTGGGCATTCAGAAATTGCCTTAGGCACTGTACGGTCATCATCCATCATACACAGAACACATAACAGTTGATTCAGTTGAAGAAGTCATTGAGTTTAAATCAGAATTTATAGTATCTTCTTTCTAACGACACGTGCTTCTGTTTGTGTTCAAAAAGAGATACTAATCATCCGAACAGGATTAGACACGGAAATGTGCTTCGGAGTCGGATGTCTATTTGTCACTATGCTATTTTTATTTTAGAGGCGGCGATCGATCACTTACAAGCGTTACGTTTCGAAGGAGTAGGCGCATCTTAGGGACATCGTTATGTAGGGAGAGGGTGTAGTAACTTCCTTTACGTAAGTGGCATGCCTTACAATATAAAAGGAGTTCTGTGTAGAATAATTTATTCAGCCACATCTAAACCAAGTGCTGCTTCAACCGTTTTCGTATCAATTTCACCCACAATTTTTTCGTCTACGACTTTTTGTTGACCGGAGAGTGCTCTACCAGCTTGTGTATCAGGTGTAACCTGTTCGTCTCTTGTCCTCAGAACTCAAGTGGTAGTGAACCGCGGTCGCGCAGTGCGACTCCCGACTCATTGGATTCTCTGCCGAGCGGCGGGTCCGGCAGCCCGCCGGCTGAGTGGGCCGATGCTGCTACACCGCCGGATTTCGTGTGAGTATCAACCACTACACAATAAAAGGCTTTTTTGTTTTATCATCTACCACTATTGTACCTTTGAACATGATCAATGGTCTAGGGGTCTAACAATCGGGGTGTTGTCAAATGGATGAACATTTTGACTTCAAAGTGTAATTGTTTGTCCCAGTTGACTTTGGCATTGACCACTACAATTAAATCTGCTGCTAGGGTACTCGACACTTAGTAAACATGATCAGACATGAGTAGCAGGAATTCATCTCATGACATAACCCTTAGATCTGATTCCAAGGAAAAGGTCTTCTATTCCTGGCCAGATCATCGCCACCTCTTGTGTCCGATTTTCCTGTGCAACGTCCTCCAACCTTAAATTGTTGTGCCACTTATCTGACTGGTCTATTTCCTGTTACAGCGACAGCTACCCCGTGGTGGGTGCGCACGCGCCGCTGGCCCGCACGCCGTCGGCGCCGACGTCGGGGCGGCGCGCGCGCCTGACGCCGCCGGGCACGCCGCACTCCCCGCCGCTGCCCATGCACGAACTCTTCAAGCCTAACGACTTGCATTGGGCTGATATTGCGAGTAATACCGGTAAGTAGTCGAAGAATCATTTTGTCAGTCAACAAATCATCTAGGCAGACATAGTTTCCTACCCTTTGTGTTAAGGCGCTATCTGCCTCGCCTTTATCCACTTGATTTCAGTATATTTTTTAATTCACACAAGTCATAACGCACCTTTAAAGTAAAACCGTTACTAAACGTAATTATGAAATTTTATAGGGGAGCCAATATTAGAAAATAGTCACTGTTTTTAGATATGTAGATGGCATTGATACCTCAATTCATGAAAATTTTCGTTTAGTAACGGTTTTACTTTAAAGGTATAGAACAGCGCATTGCAGGCATTAATATAACAGCTTCTCTATCCATTATTAACTTGAACCTTAGTTTGACTAATCCCTACTTATGTAAACTTTTTCATTTTCAGAGGGTATCGAGCTCCTAGGTTACCAAAGATACGGCACAGTCCAGGGACCGAGGATAGGAAAAGAACGAATCAATGGATCTATACTCAAAGATAACGATCCATTCATGTAAGTTTCCGCCATTTATGACTATTTCATACATTTTTAATTAGTAACCACAGATGGCACCTATAAATGGAGAGATGAATGAAGAGTAATCAGATTGCTAAGCTATTTAAATACTAAAAAAATCTGTCTCAATAAATGTTTTTAGTTTGACCTTTGCACACCCACAGTCTATTTTATTTATGAAACACATTGCCATAAAAAAAATGATTCACACGCATACAATATTGAGGCAGGTCAGGATATCAAAACCACTTAAAATGTTGAAGAAGGTCAAAACTTCGAAGCTTTCAATACTGATGTACTTATAATTGACAGTAACAACAAACATGCGGCCGTGTCGCGCGCTAAGAGCGCCGCGTCAGCTCAGCAGCCGCTCAGCTTCGAACACAAGTTCAATCTCGACAGACAGATGCTCGACCACGAGGAGGTACGTATTTCAATGACAAAAGTGTCTCTTTGCGTCAAGTATCCAATATACCTACTTCATACATAAGTGTTAGAGCAACAACAGCAATAGAATAATTCTGAAAAGAGTCAGGAGGGCATTCAGAAATTGCCTTATGCACTCTACGGTCCTCATCCATCATACAAAGAACACATAACAGTTGAAGAAGTAATTGAGTTTACAGCTTGCTAAAACCAAACCATAACGAAACTAACGAAATAATATCTCCTCTCCAGGACTGGCCTGAAGAGGACAGCACAGTAGACATCGAGAGCATCGGCGAGCCGCAGCTGAAGCGTCTGCCGCCTCTCCTGTGGCTCGAGCTCACCGCGCTCTTCGACCGCTACTCACTGCCTTTCCAGAAGAGGAAGTCGCCCAAGAAGAAGAGGAAAGAAGGTAAGAGAAAGAAGATAGGAGGTTTTTTCGATTTTTCTGAAATACTCTTGGCAGACCTCTAAATTAATTAACGCCTTTTTAACTTATCTGGTGGTGATTTAACAAATATGACATCAAGATTTTTCTTCGTGGAAGACACTAAGATGACCAACTAATTAAATAGAGTTAAAATACAATCGTATCGACAATATTTTGTTTCTTTTGACTTCGGTTCATCGTTCACTTGGCAAACTAGTAGTTGTATTTCTCCTTATTTTTCTCATTTTATCCTTTCAGAAGGCTCAGTATTCGGCGTGTCTTTAGAGACGCTGGTGCGCAAGGACATGATACTGTGGGAGGAGACGTGGAGCTGCGCGCCCAGCATAGTGCGAGCTCTAGCCTCCGCGCTGGCACAGCGTACCGCTGACGAGGGGCTGCTCAGAGTACCCGGGAATAAGCAGAAGGTAATACAACCTTTCAGAACTTTTTGAACCAATTTTTTTTTGTGTCTTTTGAATCTTCGAGTCGAGAGACAAGAATCTGTCGCGATCAATCAAAATATATCTAGAATTTTCCCAAATATATGTTGAAGTCCTCAACCAGACTTCAAAAAAGGAGGAGGTTCTCAATTCGGCAGTAGATATGTTTTTCTTTTTTTTTGTATTTGTTATGCGGTCATTCCGCCAATTATGTACGGATTTTGATGATTCTTTTTGCGATTTTAATTTCGGAAGTCGGTGTCAAAAAATGAAAAAGCAACCAAAAACACCGACTTCCGAAATTATAGTTAGTATAGGAGTCAACTGCCACCCTTGATGATCCTGTTTCTTGTCAGGCTGTTCCCATTAATGAAATATACGAGTCTTTTTATCAACTGACACACCAAGAAAACGCTAAAACACACTTTTGAGCATCTTTTACCGTTTTCAGATCGAAGGCCTGTGCCAGATGATCGAGCGGCAGTGGTACGCGGACCGCGCGGGCGTGGAGGCGGCCCTCGCGCGCGCCAGCAGCCACGACCTCGGCGCCGTGTTCAAGCGGCTGCTGCGCGCGCTGCCGCAGCCGCCGCTCACGCAGGAGCTCATGAGGCTGTTCTATCATACTTATGGTGAGCTTCCTCTTCTTAGTATGACGATTCAAAACGGGTAGACTGAGATTAAACTTTTGGGAGAACTATTTTTTAGTCAGAAACCACCAATCTGAACGTTAACACGTAGGAAGTTATGCAAGAAATTAGAAAATACATTCTACATAAATTGTATATCTAATGAAAGCATAAAAAATAGGAATAATGTTGGGAATGAAAATATCCGCTGAAAAAGTGCGAAAACTTCGCTTGATATGGGTACACGAATATTTGTCGGCGATCTTCAAGAAATCATTCTCTGACGATAGACATGAAACAGTGCAAGGACAAAAGATGGTTTATATCTTTATACTCGCAAGATTATTTTTACTTATCAGCTTCTCCAATTATTCCAGCTCTAAGCGGCACCACACAAGGCCGGGCACTGAACCTGCTCGTACTACTGCTGCCGGCAGAACAGCGGGCAACCTTACGTGAACTGATGAGGCTGGTGCGAGAAATTGTTGCCAGGCAAGACACCAACAAAATGACCGAACACAATGTGGCCATGATCATCGCACCTGCGCTCTTCCCGCCCAGGTAATAAAAATACAAGAAACCAGATTTAGCTGAGTCTCATCCATCGATGACTGTTCCAAGGCGTTTGATTAGATACATCATATTTTGATTTATCAAAATTGAGTATTTATGTTGTTAGATTGCTAATTTTAATACTGACCTAATATTTCATAATACCTGTCCTAACTTATCATTGTTGTAAGAATAATTCGGTGCGAATCATTTATAGAAACTTGGCAGCAAAGGGATTACCCCAAGGTTCAATTCTAAGCCCCTTTTATCCATCCATACTTTCGAGTCTATAATCATGCTACAGGTAGCAACAACGTTTGCTTATGATAAGTATAAATCCTTAATAGAACTGTATTTTTCCAGTCTCCTGATCAAGCAATCAGATAGTCTCGAAACTCAACTCGCCACAGCCGCGAACAGCTGCCACGTGACGGAGGCGCTGATGCGCTGGAGCGAGCAGCTGTGGCTCCTCCCGGCCTCGCTGCTGTCCGCGGCGCAGAGGAAGCCGCCGCCGCACAGGAGGAACCACCACACCTGACTCACGCGCCAGGCTGTGCAGTCGAGACAAGCTCCCGGGAACGGCTCCAACTGGCTTTCACGAATAGTGAACATTAATTTTGACCTTGACATTGAAACTGCCAAGGTCAAAGTTGATCTGACCGCCAGTTCTAGTAGATTGAATGAAGGGACATTAAGTTAAATGAGTGACCTTGAGATTCCAAGGTCGATTGGATTCAAGTGTGTCGCTTCCGATTTAATGGACATTAGGTCGCCCAATGGTGCTCACCATAAGTATTATATCGAATAAGAACAATAAAAATATATCCAATATTATTTTCAGTCAAATTGTGCTGTGTTTATTATATTTTATTCTTGAACAATATTATATACGAGTGATAATTATAATATGCTTACCTACAATAATTATACTCCATTATGTTATTTTGTATGATAATGTGAATAAGATGCCAAATATTCAACCATTTTTTTTTAATATGTACCTAGTGATATTATCAAAATGTTATTCCAGTTTAGAGGCTGATCCAAGCTGATGTACACTTTCCGGTGGACCACTTTTCGCTCTTATGTCTTTAGCAAAAAGGTTGAAAAGCGATCGACCGAGAGCTTTTGCAGGTGTACCTTTCAAAATCTTATTTAAATCAACGCTGTTTTTTAACAAGGACAATAGTAAAATCTAGAAAGAGGAAAAATTGTAGATGCTCTTAAGGAAATCAGAATCAATTTAAATGATTTGTGAATTGTCTTGAGAACAAGATTTTTTTTGAGTCGTAAGAAAAGCTTGAAATAGTTTGGTGCCATCTAGAGATTTGGACATTTACGTGAATATTTTATACATTTGGGCATCTTCGAAAATAAAAATACTAACAGGGGTTGCCAGAGTAAATAATTTTTGGGATGCTACTTCTTTGGCAATAAAATAATAATCAAACGGTTGTAGAAATGGTGCCTTGCATTGATATTAAGTTGCACAATTAATTATAAAACATGTAAATACTATATACTTCGGTTTTTGTAATATATTTTACCGATACTAAGCATGCAAAGACTGACTTGGTGTATTATTATTATGTAATATTATTTTATAAGTGTATCTACTTTTCAGAATTCAATAAAATGCATATTACTTTTCCAAATGTTTTATTTTTGACTTTAATTAGAACAGAAACACTTCCTATCCTTGAAGACTTGCGTGTTAAAGACAAAATGACTTTCAGCTTCGTAATAATTAACAAAGTAGAAAGTTGAAGCAGGCCCTGGCGTTAAAGTACCTACATGGGAAAGATTGTATTTTAAAGGCTGCCTTGATCATCATCTGCCTAGCCTTTTCCAACTATTGGGGTCGGCTTCCAGTCAAACCGGATTCAGTTTAATCCAGTATTTTACGTGGAGCGGCTGCCTAACAGACCTCCACAACCCATTAACTGGGTAACACGTTACTCCTTGTGCAAGACTGGTGTCAATTTTCTGGCTTCTGACTATCCGTAACGACTGCCAAAAATCTACAAAAGACAGCCGAGGCCAACGGCAACTTGCTTTCCGAGGAGTCTCGATATGTTCAGATGGTCACCCATCTACAGACAAACCTCGGCAAGCGTTGCTTAACCTTTTAAGGTTATAATAACAGCCGCAAGCTCCTCAGGCTGCCTTGATGGATGGATAAAATGTTTACTAGAGATTTCATCCACAAGATAATAAATTGGTTACCCAACCAATCAATAGGCCCCATTTGAAACAGAAGCTATTCACCTGATTCGGTTTTTTTTTGCATTAGCTTATAAGGCGTCGTCCGAATACAAGGCGACCATCGCGCGAATACCGAAACCGGAAGGTGGCTTACATCGACGAGATCGGGTTTGCCGTACAAAGCAATGTGACGATCGCATATTCGCGCGACAATAGTATGTTTTATCTTTGGCCGACGCCTAGTACTTCACTTTTATAGTTTACTCACTTTCCATGGCTTCAAAAGGCTGTGTGAATTCCCCTTTGTTTTATCACATTCTTTCCCAAAAAAGAAACAACAAAATAGTCAATCACAATACAAAAACAAACTTAATATTTAAAATTCTTGATCAAATACACAGCTTCATTATCAGCCCCACAAAGGATCCTGCCTTTGTCACAATGGAGGCTGTTTATCGGTTTATGTAAGGTTGGTATCAAGGAGTTCACCATCATAGCCTTCTTATCTTCCAATGGCATCCAAGTAACTTGGTTGTCTTGTCCTTTAGAACTCTTTGTCATAGCCTCCATGTTCCAATCCCATAGCTCTCCAGATATGGAACTTGTAATTAGTTTATGCGGATTTTCAGGATGGAACTGCATTTCGGTCACTCCCGCAGAGTGTGCGTTGACTAGGGATGTCGGAAATTGGTTCATACGTAAGTCCCAGACAGCGAGTGAGCCTGATTCGCTGCCAGCAAGGATGATGTGTGGTTGGGTGGGGTGGTGGATGATGCAGGTAGCGGCGAGCTCATCTCCTGCTAGTAGGAATGATGCAGCTGGTTTGTTGTTTGTGGATCTGAGATCCCATATCTTCATGTGGCCTCTTATGTTTCCAGTAATAACCTGAAAAAGATATGTTTCATTTATAAATATTTAAAGGTAGGTCCTGTTTGTGATCTGGGTGTGTCTTAGTATGTTGGCAGAGCAAATAAAATTCAATTAAATTTTAAACAAGGAATACTGGCAGCGAAAAATTATAATGTTGAATAGATTGGTAAACAAAACCTTGAAATCTCACCTCGTTGTGCTTAATAAAACAGATGGAATGTAGGGAGCAGCTGTCAGCTCCTTTGATACTGTGCATCACCTCTCCTCGTCTTCCACTCAGGATGTTCACATTGCCGTCCTCTCCAATGGTGGCTATGTCACCTTCTAAGGTATCCAGTGATGTGCAGGAACATTGTTCTACTCTGGAAAAGATAAGTTTAAGAATATAATAATAATGTATCATTTAATTCAAGTTACCTTTACAGACTATCATACATTTTTAAAAACTCACAAAATTATTAATTAACTATTGTACATGAAGTGACAGTGTCATGTTGCGCTGCGTGGTGTCACTTAGCCTTCCGGGGAATCGCTGATACATGGGTGTACAGCCAAAACTCTTCCTTGAGGAAGATCTCAATATGATGAGTCGGAACTCGCACCACAAATGACTTGAAATTTGTGTCGTGCCGCGACCACAACTTCTCGACCCTTGAGGTCCAGCTGGTCTTCGCTCAGACATACTCCACGATCTCTTCAACCTTCGTGGTGTGATGTAGCCGGGAAAAATAGGGGTGCGTCGTAGGAATTGCCGGACGCAGCATATTGGGTCCTGCCAGCACGGCCCCGCACTGGTTACGACTAGGTTTCTTAAGATGATGATGTTTCCTTCCTATGTAGTGCTTCTAAAAACTTTGTACGCAATACTTGACTACTATTACAAAACATGCACGACAGACGTCAAGTTAACCACTAAATTAATTAATAAACATAAGTTGAAAGTTAGATGCCTGTTTACAAGCTTTCAAATTAATTATTTTGAAGCTGGTAAAAATAAAAAGCACAAAATGTAAACTTACCCATAGTTGTGTAGTTTCTTCCAATGGAATACTTCTCTAAGTGGAGATTCTTTCTCGTACACACTGACTTCAAGAACCTTCACATCTCCATTAGATAATGAAACAGCTATTTTGTTCTTCTCTGTAAACTTAATCTCAGTGACGTCACCGTCTACAGGATACTCAGACAACTGGCGAGGGTATTCCACCTCATCTTCTTCGTGAGGACTTTCAAAAGTCCAAACTTTAACGGAGTTCACATCGTCGTCCCAACTGCCGGTGAAAAAGCACTTGGTTTCCACGTAATCTTCGGCTATCCATCTTATTTTACTAATTTTCTGCGATACGAATGTTCCTTGCACTTCAAGTGGCATTTTAAAACTTCTATTGGAATTTTTGTTGTAAAAATAAGAAAAATAATATATAATCGTTGGCACTTGGGCGCTTGTTTTGTGATGAAATTTAAACTGAGAGGTTATAAATTACCGTTTCCTTACACGCAATTTGTCGCGTACAAAGACGAAGTGAGGGAAATAATTATACTAACCAAAATAATTGTGCTTTGAAGTAATTTTAATCCACTTGTTCACCAATTTTTTAGCTCTCAACTATTTAATATTGTGATTTAAAAGTTACTCTTCGCTCCAGACTTAAAAGTATAGCCTATAAATTTGAGTGAAATGGGACGGGGCGAGAATGTTTCAGTTTGACGTTCAGAAACCATATGTGTTAAGCATTCTCCAGTGATTTAGTGCTAACTGCTGTTATAATTATCTAATTATACAATGAAACAAATTTCCTGATAAAATTAGTTTAGCTTGTATTAGCGTTTAGTCCGATAAGCAATAAATAACCAGTGATTATGCTTGGCAGTGATAACAAGACAACATGTGATAAGAGGACTGATACTAAACGGTTCAAAAAAAGTCAGTGTCAGGTAAATTGTCAATTCGGTTGTTATCGGCTGTTTGTTTTGTTGATGTAGTAATTTTGGTGAATGAATTGCATTTAGTTAGTTTATAAGTTTAAAAATAAATTCACTGAAAAGCCCCAAAAACTGTAACGATTATCGTTTCTTTACCAATATGGTTTGTGAAGGAGTACTACAGCCAGCGGAGTCCGGCGAATTTATTGCTAAAAACGCGCAACATGTTAAGATACACGAACATGGACTTATAAAGCTTTGTGAAGAGGTAAGATAACAAATTTCGAGTGTTACTATGCTGCGTTTTATCTTTAAATGAAACTGATGAATCTTACCTGCTACTTCTGAAAATATTTAATTCATCATCATCATCTTCCTGCCTCACTTGGGGTCGGCGCAACGCGTTTTTTTTAATTGATATTTTGAATTTCAGACTATCTAACATCAGCAAATCTATCAAGGAAGGAATCCCTCTCCTTTTTCCACACAACCCTGTCCTTTGCAATGTCAGGCCAGTCCTTACGGTAGGAGCTCGTCCCGCCATCTTCGCCTTGGTCTTCCGCGATGTCTTTTGGCATTTAACGGGCGCCATTCGGTTCGGTTCTGGGCAATGTCGTCGTTTTGGTTTCAGTGTAACAACAGCAAATAATATCTGCAAATTCTTCAATTATGCATTGTTTACCACACTGGTAGTATCTTTAGTGTACCATGACTCATCTCTATAAATAGCTTGCATACTTGCCTGATACCAATGCACATGTGTTTATTTCCAGATGCTACCATCGATAACAGACAAGCTCGAGATTCCAGATACTGGTGCAGATATTATCCATCCTAACAAAGACCATGAGAAGGCGGCTGACTGGGTGTTTGTAGCTGATGCCCTGAACTTCTGCTTCTGGTCATACTGTGGAGCTCAGAAGTGGACCGTAGATGGACATTCTGGGTATTATGCATTGGAGGCTGCACTTGCTAGAGCTATCAAGGTAAAATAATTTCCTTTATTTATAAAACTTGAAACTTAAAATTTGTAGATTGTAATTTTTTATTCCATTATTCTTTTGACTATATTTGATATTTATATATATTTTTGACTATATTATATTATTTGATATTATATTAAAATGTGACATTCAATTAATTGTTAATTTAACTTTGACTATTTTATTTTAATTATAATGGACATTTTTGATGTATTTTCCATCATTTTGCAATTTATAAATGGTACAAATTGTTTTCAATACAATTTTGTTAATATTTGTATACCTTCTGGTGGGACATTGTTGGGACTATATATTTTTTTTTTGTAAAACATCTTTAACCATACCCTATAATGGTCTACAAATAAATAATTTGAATTTTATTTTCTTTGAATCTTGTACCAGATATAAAATTCACACAAAGTCGGCTTAAGTGCTATAGAATTTCACTTTTATTACTTTATAAGTGTCTGTTGGTTTGGTTATTATCAGGCAAGCTGGAGTAGTGTCCTTAAACAATAAATAGACCAAAACAATCAGTAGATTAGCAACTGGTGGGTAAAATATCCAACTTTAAATCTTTAAAATTAACTGCTTCTTTGAAACATTGAAGTACAGATGCCACCACATCACGCTACCCGAAACTGTCAAATTTTCCCAATCAACCTTGAACTTAATACAAAGTTGAAAATCAATTAAAGAAATTTGTCAGATTTTTGTAGCTTGATGTGCTGGCATCTGTACCTTTTCCATGATAATAAAGTGTAAATAAAACTTGAAAAAAATCTGCCTTCATCTTCATTTAAGAATGGAATTGACATCACAAACCCAGAATATTACTCCAAGATAACGGAAGACCAACTCCGCACAATAATGAAAGGTGACAATGAAGCAACAATACCTTTATTTGAGCAACGCATTTCAGTTCTACATGAAGTTGGCACTATACTCCTAGACAAGTACAACGGTACCTTCGTGACATGTTTGAAAGAAGCCAACAAGTCCTCTGTAAAGTTACTTGAGATCATTGTTGATAACTTTCCATGTTTTCGTGATGAAGCAACGTTTAAAGGGCAAAAAGTGGCCCTATATAAAAGAGCTCAGATCCTCGCGGCAGATTTGTGGAACTTCTTTGGTGGTACGGGCTGGGGAGAGTTCACGGATATAGATAGAATGACAATGTTTGCAGATTACAGAGTTCCTCAAGTGCTCGTTTATTTTGGTGCGTTGAGTTACAGTGATGAACTTATGGATAAGTTGAAAAGAGGTTAGTGTTTTGTCTCATTATCAATTTTTTTTACTTAAAGTAGTGTGTCACCCCAGATCATGAATATGGTATATAAGTACAGAGAAGAAGAGATAGCGAGAAGCACAAGATCACTCAGTGTGGCCATTATTACGAAAGGCCTAAAAAAAAAATGTCTTTATTGTCGCCAGTTAATACATTCATCTTAGGGTAATCTAACATATGCATCGTATATTAATGTATTGCACAAAAGGTACTACTACTGATTCCCAAGCTAAGTTTAAGCTTGTATTTTGGGAAACAGTGTTCAGCCGCAGGAAGTATCACACAATAAAATACGAATACATTGGCTTGAATGTTGCTGCAGTAGACTAACAATATTTTTTGGAATAACTTTCGGTTATTCTTATTCTATAATCTATTTTTTTATTTTATTTAAGTTTAACTGATGTGTGTGTACTATGTCTTGAAGTGGACGGCTTTCGGCTGAAATAATTTTGATGAAGATCAAGATATTTCTGTTAAAGAGTCCAGTGTGGATTTTTGTTGCATCTTCAAGTACTTAATTCAATCGCCGCTTATATTTGACCTGATAACCGTAATTCTTATCAAATCTTATCATAATTTCTCTCCCATATCATCTGTGTTTTCCTCCTATCAAAAAAACGATATGTTTTCTGTTGTCATATGTAAATTGATGACCAACCCACTTTTGGACCAAGTATCTTTGTTTCTAAGAAAAGGTTTTTCCTATTACCTAAATGTTGTTGTTTAGCGTTCATTGATAGTTATATCACTAGATTTTGTAACCATAATAATCTATTTTTGTACTGTCAAGCAGTTCGGCTCGTCTGGTTGACCAAAGGTACAATTAATTTACCCGGTTGTTGCGGAATTTGTTCGAAAGTTTCACCGCGGCCCTGGAACGCAAAGGGCTTTAGAAGGAACACGGATGGGTTTTAGTCAGTAAGAGTCTGACACGCCCTTCCGCTCCACCCAGAGCGGAAGAAGTCATTTATGTATGTATGTAACTCGGGCTGGTTTCCGCAACTCCACGACTAAGCGCGTATTTTGCGTGCAGGTGGGACAAATGTGTCATTAGTAGCATTTGATGATTTCCCATCCTTAAAAAAAAACCCCGGTTGCGTTACAGGTCCTAAAAAATCATCAAAAAGATATCAGCCTGTATTGTCCCACTCCTGGGCAGTGGCATAGCAAGGCCGCATAAGCTTCCATGTCTTGCACTTTATTCGAAGTTGCGCTTCTTTCTATCTGTGCGAAATGTTCAGATGTCTTTTTTTATGAACCTGTATTGTCCAACTGTTGGGCCAAGGTCTCCCCAAAGCCGGAGGGCTTTGGGGCTATTGAACGCAACATACCGGGAAGAGTGGAGACTCTTCCCGGTATGTTGCGTTCATCCAAAAAATATCTCACTACCATTCCAGATGTTCTCCTCCCAAGTGGTTCAGAAGAAGAAGTGGAGATCCGCGGCTGCTCCATCCACGCCGTAGAGCTCCTCAAGAAGAGAATAGAAGAGAAGCTGGCGGGGCAGAAGGCAGAGGTACCCAACTCTAGTCTCATAGACTACTATTTATGGTGCTATAGAAGGAAGTATGCTGATGAGATGGAAAGCATCCCTTTTCATAAGACCCTAGGGATTTATTATTGAATATTTTTGTGACGATGTAGTAGGTTAAGGGCCAGTTTTTTATCCGTAGATACTGAATCACTGGTCACAAATTTTGGGTTCATTTCGTTAAAATTCGGGTTTCGATCAATCGTTGGCTTGACTGGTGAAATGTGTACCTATATACTGAAATATTTTTTAAATAATAAATAATTTTAACGAAATTTACCTACCCACAATTTTTGACTATTTGGTTGCAAGAAACTCGCCCTGAATATGAATTTGTGATTTAAGTATATCAGTCACATGTTGAAAATAATGGTGCTAGCTTGCTGGGTTTATTATACAAAATTGCATTTTATAGAAAGTAAGAATTTATTGTCTGGTACTATATTTTGTCCATAATAGACAATTTTGTCGATTTGTTTACTATTTCGATGTCATGAGGTGTAAAATAAACATCCCAGTAAAAGTATGAAATACCAAAAACAAAAAAATAACACATGTTATCGGACAGGTACAAACAAACACACATGCAGAGGGTACAGTACAGAAACGTACCTTATTAAGGTTGTTAAATCTGTTAATTTATTAATTTTAATCAACCAATTTGCATCTTTATAATGACGTATCTAAGTTGCTATATTTTGCAAAAATAAATAAAAAACCATGTATATTACATTACATTTTTATTCTATGCCACCCTTATCCAATATTCAATCATATTAAATATCTCGGCGTTTGAATAAGTTTCACATACCGCCTATCACAATAGTAGTGGTCCCCTAATATAACTTATTGCACATCCTGTGACATGACTACATTTATACATTATACATTAATACACAACCTCTATACAATATACATATACCCAGTTATATTATTTATTTACAACTTTGGCATTAGCTAAATTTTTCATGTGATCTTGGTGAAGAAATGTGAATATATTTTAAGTTTTTCTACTTAAATACATAAGAGGCACAGTTGAATTTAGTGTTCTGAAAAATGGTCTCATGTTTTATTTAGGTGCGGATTAAAAGTTACTGTGCAATTTATGATTGTTAAACTGTCCAGTTTATCATTTACAGGCCAAGAGGTTTAAAACAGTAAAATAAATAAATTAATGCCCACAGCTGCTGTCCAGTAAGACTAAATACTGAGATACATAAAATCCTAAAACGTGAGCACATTTCTTCCTCAACAAAACATCGATTTACTTAAATAAATGGGAAATATTGATTACAAAATGGCACTTAATATTTACACCGTAACCTACCATTTAAATTATTTAAATAATGTGACCGTTATTAGTTATTATGCACTAGTGTTTAAAACTTTAAACTAAAAGGAATCTATCCTGCCCTCGATTAGTGTTTTAACTACATCACTTGTTTAGTACGACACAAACAAGTTGTAGTTAAATTACTGCGATAGACAGAGCGCAATGAACTGAAAATCATGCTAATATCTCTCTTACTACGTGAAACGGGTTCTAAGAGACTGATGACTAAGTTACTCTAAAATTACACATCTGCCGAAAATGCGCGGCCGAAATTCGCCTTGCTATGTACGCCTGCAATATTTTTCGTAGGCTGAAATTACGTCGCGTAATTTTCGTAGCACGCTGAATTTCCGTAACGTAATTTCGGCAGGTGCGCCACTTGGTTCTATTCTGAGTGAAGTTTTGTTACAGTGAAAAGCGATAGCAGAGTGAATCTGGATCATATTTGAACTGTTACAATTTTGTTTACTTCCTCTACATAAAATATGTTCAGAACAAAAATCCTACATTAATTTGTCTATGGCATCGCTTTTCAACTTAACATTTCATTTATGACTGAATTTGGACTTGAGACTTTCGAAGAAGGCTAGCTTCGTTTTGATGGTGCCAGGTTCTGGTAATGGGCTACCTGGCCTGCTAGATTCTTTGGAGACCTCCTCAATACCCTCAGGGATTTCCTTGGATCCTCCCGGGACTGTTAGTGGCGTGGACATGGAGAGTTTGAGCTCTTCTCTGAACTCTTTGGAGATGCTTCGGGCTGTGAGGCTGTGCATGTAGATGTGTTTGTTCTTCTCTGACTTTGGCTCTGAGAGGATGTTCTCTTTGCTCTTCCGCCGACCTACGTAGGGTTGGACCGGCTGGAATAGAAATAACATTGATTTGAGTTTGGGTTTCGTTACGATGTTGACGAGATAAAGTTAGGCCTCATACAGCATTTTCTTTAGGTACTTTCTTTGTTACATTTCTACCATGAGACATCTTCTCAAAAGACTTACAAGGTAACGTTGTGGAAATTTGAAAATTGAAAACACTGCTTCAACGAATGAGATTTTCCAAAGTTATGATTATCATGAGATAAGAATGTTAAATTAATTTTACAGCACTTGTTCGGGTTGTGGATCTGTACCAGGTCGATGGCAATAAATAGGTTCAGCTATTACATAAACATAACTGTTAAATATGACTTCTGCACACATATCTGTCGCCTTTTCAGGCCTTGAAGTGGTTATCTTTAAACCGTTTCAGCTGAACTTGTAATTAAATACTCGTAATCGGAAAACTAACCCATTGTTATCACCACCTCGCCTAGTTTCGGCAAATAATGACTCATACTCACAAAAAAACAACATTTTATCAATCCACATACCTTAATCGGTTCTTCAATATTCTCCATACTGACAAATATCTTCGCCAGTTCCTTCACTTTGGGCAGGTTCTGCAGAATATCATCAGATTCAATCAACTCCAATTTAGAAACGTTATGAACTTCTTGTACAGTAGTGTCTTCGTGCACGTCATCGGTGTAACTAACACTATCAGGTTCCGAGATGCTCTTATCAACAATATCGATGTTGTCGTTCGTGTCAGTCTCGTAACTTGGTGATATGTTATCGGGCTTACATTTAATAATCTCTCCTGTTTGCACGTTGTAGATTTTGATGGAGTCTTCTAAACTGCTGGTGCTTATGTAAGATGTGTCCACGCTGAGGGGTGATTTGAGGGGTTCATCGAGAGGTCTTTCGTCACTATCTTCTACTATTGGTATTGGTGGTGGCGGTTCTGTTGGTATGTTTTTGTATGCTGTTTCTAGGATTTCTTCGAACTGTTTGTCTGTGTCATCATCGACGTATACGGGCTGCGCGACGAATAGCGTTTGTTCGCTAGCGCCCTCATCCTCATACTCAATCATAATTTCGTCTTTATTGTTTATAGTCGTTGTTAGCGATGCCATGTCCTCTTTGTTTGCGAATTTTGTGTAGTGTTGGTTCGTCGCTATCTTGTTGAATTGGTTTATAAGTAATCCCTGAAAATTTTGATAACATTATCATTATGTAATTAGTTGCGTTTTCCAATTGAATTTTGTTTTTCACTTCAGAATTTTTACAGCTAAAATACCCCATTGCTTGATTTTATACAATTACTATGAAATTACTAATAGTTGCTACTGGTGCTATAGATGTTAATGTTAGTAAATTAACTAGTTATTGGGGTTAATTAGTTATTAATATGTTTATAAACCAAAGGTGCCCTGTAAGCGTTAAAACGTGCAACGTTATTACTGATTTCAAATAAGTTTTGGGTTAAGCGGAAAATTGAAGATAGAATACGGTAAAAATTGCAAAAGATGAAATGGACGTGTATGAAGTGTTTTGCGAATGAGTTAGTTGTCGAGGAAGTAGAATTAATATTTATAAATTCGTTAGTTAAAGTGGCAAGCATTCGGATGCGGTTAGTCAAAATTTCGTTTGCCAAAATCTCACACTCACCACTAACGTCTGATGATTACTGTAGTACTGAAAATTTTAATAAGAAGAACAAATATCTATGAGTGCAGTACTAAGTAGGTAACTTTTGTATTAATAGTGCACAGTGCTGTTAGTCAGCCTCTTTAAATCCAACAAAAACATGCCAACTTTACACACAACAGGCAATTACTGTGTGTCAAACGAAGATATTTTAGATCTATGCTCGATTTAGTAATGAGAAAGTGTTCTTTCACCACATTTTATGGAAAGTAACCGTGATGTCAGTAACCTATGCTAACATATTCTAAGTCGGGTTCGTCTGGAAGCTGTGTATGTATCGTACACAGTAAGAAATTCACATATTGAGAGATGATGGTCAGTGGGAGTGCCATTGAGAGCGGAGGGTGTATTAGACTACGAGAGATGTCGGTACTAGAGGTTGCTGTCACCAGATATCGGTACGAAAGCCTTTGCTTAACCTGAGACTGCCACCGAACGTAAAATTGAGGTTCGGCCGTCGCTTAGCGCGGACGCACAGGTCCTCGCTGCGCAGCGTGTTGCTCCGCCTAACATGGGTGTACGTCTCGAAAAGGTCTTCGGTAATCTCGGGTATTTTCGGTATTTTAAGTCTAACTATATCCTCGTTTTCCACATAACCGTCACCGTCGCACACAGTTCTACATTGTTGTCTTACGTTGGCATTTTGACCGACATAACGTTCGTCTGTCGCATGATTTTCGTCAGCGTTATCATTTTGTCTATCGGGGTTTTCGAAAATGGGGTTTATGGCGAAGTTGGGGCTGGCGTTCCTAGGGCTGAGGACGTTGCGGACGATGTTGTGATGTAGGGCGGAGGCCTCGAGGTCGCTCAACGAACTGCTGGCACTTACAGGCGACGCGAACTCTGCGTCGAAATTGTCTAAACTGGTGGATTTGTTCATCGTCATCGACACCGACGACACCGAGCTCGTCTCGTCCATGCTCATCTTTTTACGACCGCCGCACGACGCCTTGGCCTCTCTAATGTAATAGTCACGTCCGTAACTGAAAACAAATAATCGTACAAAGTTATGATTTGTTTTATACTTTCTAATATCTTCTTGTTAAAAGCTAAGAATAGTGGCAACTTACCGTTTATACTGTGGAATTTCCTCAGCCATCACATCTTTCAATATTCTAGGCGACGGACTTTTGGTTGTTCTATCAATACTATTAATACTATCATTACTCATAGTTAAACATATTTTTTTATGTTGAATATCTATAACTGGAAGATCATTTGTTTCTCTTTCTTCGTCATCTGGCTCGTTTATTTCAATTTTGTCATCTTCTGACTCTTTCTTGGCTGTGAACATGTCGAAGAGAGATGATGCACTCTTGGCTGATAACCTTTTCTGAATGGCCTCGGGTGAGTATGGGTTGTTCGGCATCTCTACGTAGTTCAGCCATTTCTTACGCTCTCTGTAGGCTATGGAACCTGCAATGTAGAAATATTAAATAAGGTATAACTTAACTAAGCATTACCCTCTACATTTGGGTTTTATATGTGTAAGATTTGAAAATCTTTCATCATTCGATTTAAATGCTCATGCAATCTCATTACTGTAATTGTTCCGCATTCGCTTTTCTATTATAAAAATAATCAATTACGATAAGACCTGTATTATGTTTGACAAAATAATTCTTACTGCTACTTGCTGTAATGTATAACTCACCTGGTATCAATTCATCGCCTTGATCAGTATCACGAGTTGGGATTCTGAAAATCGGAAGGGAAACATTACTAGGTATTTAATCATCTGCCGGCCTACTATGACGTGCTAATGCCATCGAATTCCGATGATGTAAAAGGGATAGTGCTATTCGCTATGTATAGCTCCGTCTCTCTTAGAGCGGAATCATGATCGTTTTAAGACTTCATAGTAGCCCCCCCCTGTCAGTGACAAACGGACTCAAAGTTCCTCCAAAATCATTCGCTTGACTAAATTCTGGAATTTATTTTTCGTTTAATTCAGTATATGATCCTGAACTTATCTGATTTTATGTAGATACAATAAGATGCACTTACTCATGAGGACCATCATCAAAGTGTTTCCTGCGCAGACTATCCGCATACCTCTGCACTGGCAATGTTACCGTCTCCTCATATTCACCCATGCGTTCATGGTGACTCAGAGTGTTCGTCAAATCTGAAATATTGCCATTTCATAAAGTAACTGTTTTATTTTATTATTCATTTATCTTTATGCATATTGAGTATCTTTAGTTTAATCGATTATAATCAAAGTTGAGTTAATGCCTGACAATAATCCATATTTAGCAATCCGATTAAACTCTGTACTAGTCGCATATTAATTCCTATTGTTATCATTAATTTTAAGAATAATTAATCATTTGATACTGATGAATATTATGTAATTTTTACTGACCTTTGTTACTTGTGAAGCTATCAACACTATGCAATTCATTTGCATGCCCATTGTATAAAATGTCACCATTCGTTTTAGCACACAATTCATCCATGAATTCTTCTGTATTTCCGTTCAATAGTGTCCTGTGTATTTCCTCTTTCACCGCGAATTCCGCTTTAGTTAAAGGTCCACTCTCAATACCGACCAGTAACTTGCCACCATCTACTTGGTCTGTCGCGTTCACATTGATAGTTTCAACAATAGTAACGTTGTTGTCATTAATTTGGTTAATGATTGCGTCTACTGTTTCGTCATCATCTATTTTCTCGACGAGTTTGTCAAATTCGTCAACTCCATCTACAATGGTGAGGCTGTCTGGTTCAAAGTCATTTTCTTCTACTTTAGGTATGCCACCAATTACGTGTTTGGAATCTAGAACTTTCTTCATGTCACTCTTGAATTCAGCTTGTTCTTCTGAGTCGCTTGCGTTGTCTGATAGATCTGTGGTGTCGTCAGCGTCTCTGTCGCCGATGAGAGCTCGGTACTCGGTGTTGGAGTTTGGAACTAGCATGGGAACTGGCACAGATTGAATAGTCTTGATTTTCTTTTTCTGGAACAGCCAGTTCTCTTCCCAAGTGCCGTCGACAGCCTGCAGGTCGCTACTGGAAACTTCGTCGAACTCTCGATCCTCATTATCTGGAACGTAGGCGGAACAACTTTAGGTACATGTCCTTCGAAATTAATTTTTGCATAACAGCTTGTAAGCTGATAATGAAGGTTATCTAGAATGAGGTTGTTAACATCGTCCCGTTGCTTTTCTATCAGCTGATTATGTTTGATAACTAAGCTGTTAAGTCTGATTGTTGATTTATTTATTTTTGCCAGACTGCCTAAGCTTCAGAATTTGCATTGGAAATGTGAAAAACAACAGCCTCTCTAGTTTTTCAATTAAAACATAAAATTGAGGTGATTTTTCCATGTGATCCTACGGCAACAAAGCCATTTCGTGTTGTCAAAAATGTATGGTGGGTGGTTAAACTAAACGGACCTGTAAACATTTTGCTGGCAGTGCGATCATGATTACGCTTCCAGAGTGTTCCACTGTTGCATAGCTATGTTGTGTAGCTCTCTCTTTTGTTCTTCGTTCGTTACTTTACCCTTGTGAACTTATGTAATATGATAATAGTTTTGTTTACCTGTGTTGTGCACTATGTCGCCTCCAAACTCTGGGAAGGGCACGCGTCGTGGCACCTCGAGGGCTTCATCCATCGCATCCCCCTCCTCCCAGTCAGACACATCGTCTTCTTCATGGTGCTGGAAAATAAGAATGTTTGATATAATCTTGTGAAACGTGGTCATGCAGTATTAGAATCGTGAAAACATATCGGTCCTATAAGAAAACATGAGATGGTTACATACAGAACCTTCACTGCGTTAGTCCATCTCAATATCAGGGAACTTTGAATTCTTCGAGTTTGAACAGTGCCAGCTTAAGAACTTATTTATCTATAGTATTGTGTGTTATAATAGTGTATTTGGAAACCACATTGTCGAAACATTTTTTGCCGTCACTATTTAGCCGAAATACGTCCAGTACTGGCCACGGGTTTCTTCCAGGTATCGTCCCTATGATCGATTGATTGGTCCTGTGACCATCAATGGAATTTCGCGTCTTTCAAATAGCAGATTCATTCTTGGGACCAGAGACTAGATGATATAAAGAGTACTTACTGGAGGAGTGATATTTCTAGTGTGTCTAGAGTGAAGCGAGCGCGGTGGTGTGTGCAGCGAGCGGGGCGAGGACCTCTCCGAGGGTGTGGGACTCGCGCTCGCCGAGTGAATCCCGCTGCTGCGGCCACCCGAACCATTCTCGTTCTGGTAACGCTCTATCACCTGGAGAAAGAGATAGTGATAGTTTATTGATGAACTGTGAACAGGGGAAAGAAGATAGAGAGGTAAATTTATAGAGAGGTAAATTGATACAGAGGTAAATTGCTACTGGGGCATATAGATAGGCAGTCATCATCATCATATCAGCCGAAAGACGTCCACTACTGGACAAAGGCCTTCCCCAAAAGGGGGTGGGAGGGTTGTCATAATCGCTACGCTTGGCAGGCGGGTTGGCGATCGCAGTGTAGCTGTTGCAATGCACAGAGAATGATTTCCATTCTCTGGTGAGTCCCTTAGTCGCCTCTAACGACACCCACGGAAAGTGATGGGATGCTGCTATTATTTTACGTCCGACACCATACAGAACGGGCAGTCGCTCCATGCAAAATAATGGTATCCCTACTAGGTTGGGGTCGGGTCCCAGTGAAACTGGATGCGGATCTCCTAGTAGGGAGAAAGGCAGGTTGACTGACTGGACAACGGTTTTGTTCTCGTCTACTTGATGTTGGGGAACCTTCTGTTTTTTCACCACACCTCTATCCGCTACGAAGGGATCACCGTGATTCTGTTTCAAAGTAACTTCAGAAGATCAAAATACCGCCAAATCGTGACAATTATGAGTTACATTTAGGCTTTCGACCGCGGTATGCAAGAGAAACCGAAATTCACATTTCTCCTCACTTTCAAGATTTACACAGGAAACGTCTAGCACTTAATCACCTCGATGATACATAGCGATAATCTGGCTCGGAAAATTTGAACATCGCTCGCTCAGCCGTATCTGAGGCAGTGGAGCAACAATACAAGCTAAACGCATGAATTCATAACAACTGACAATCGAGTGAAAAAACCTCAAACCTCGCTGTTCGCTTCGGGAAAGTAGCTCACAATGGAACTGAAGAAATTGTACATTTTCACGAGGTGTTACACGAAATTGAACTTTATTCCACACTGATACGAGATTGGGGAGAGATGCGAGAGTTTTCTAAAAAAAGGTCTGGTTCACACGGGCGCTAGTTCGCACTGCGCCATAGAGAAGCGAGTGGGGTCAATCGAATGGCGTAGGGTTGGCGGTTTGTATTGTTGCAGAAATATTACGGATTCCACTAAATAAAATCTAAGTTGGATAAAATAATCCCCGAAACTCACGATTTGTTTACATAACAATCATTAGAGATAGTAGAAACAACCACTTAAGACACCACTTAAAACTTTCCGGATTTCTATCAATCACATAATCAAAACTTTTATAATAATCACCCATCGAAAAAAAATACACTTTTCAACCAAAATACAAGCGCAAGCGCATATTTACGTAACTCACCACACTTATAGCCGCTAGAATGTATAGAAATACGACAAATCCTATCAAAGTCAGTTCGTACGACATTTTTATAAATTTACATTTCACTTCACGACACTTTTGAGAACAACCATTTCGGACAAGTGATTAGTACTAAGTGTGGCTGTAATAAGCCCATTAATCTCATTATTTATTGATGATGACTTACCATTTCTTTGGAAAACATTGGATTGGGTGCCGAACTATCTTTGTACTGGCCACTAGATACGGACGGCTATCGGCAGATAAGTCTGATAAGGTATCGAGCCCAGTCGTGCATGTGATGAAATTTATTCATAATGTCTAGATCCTTGTTTGGAAAAGTGTGGTAATAATGATGGCGGTGCTTTTGAGATAGTCCTCAACTAGCACTTCGAACGCGCATAGCCTTCCTAATGAAGAAGGTTATAGGCTATACGGGAACGGAAAAAAAATAAAAACAAATTAAATTAGAATCGTAATCCAACCGGTAGTTCCAAAGATCAGCACGTTCAAACAAACAAACTCTTCAGCTTTATTATTAGTATAGATAGATTAGGTACCGTAACATCAAAGCGATAAAGTTATAGTCCAGTAGGTGCCGCATAGAATATTGCAGTACTTAATTAATACAAAAAGTAAAGGAAGAAACTGCTTTTATGTAAAGTCAAAATTGTAATATTGAGTGGCTGACTGTTAAGCGTCCTACCTTCCTCAATTATTTAGCATTTAACGGCATGTAAACATGTTCAACATTACATTCAAATTTAATTAGATGTAAACAAACGTATTATTTGTTTACACTTAATTAGGAACTTTAAATAATTGCTTTGTTTATATTTAGTTTAGAACTTATGAAGTCCATTGTATCTCATTTCTCTCTTACAAAATGGTTCCCAACATCAATTTCTTTGGCATCTTATGACAATAATTCGTGCTATCTTACTATTGTGTGCATAATTAAATTTGTGGGAAAATGTTTGAAAGTAGAGAACTTTTTTAATCAAATATGAGTTTGTTTAATCCGTAAATATGATTAAGTGTTCCGCTTGCCAATTAGATAAGTTGTATGATATTGCGAGAGCTTACTGCATTCGATTAGAATTTTCTATATTATCTCATTATATAATTCTCTGTGCTAAAATACTTATAATCCCACAACACGTAGAGGGATTACCGATATCAGCATTTATATTCTATCTAACTGTTGCACAGAACATTAGTCAAATGTAACAGTGATAGTACGGTTTCGACGCAAAGAAAATGCTTGTCTTTTTGAATAAAATTGGCTTTACATTCGTCTGGATTGTGGAAAAAAAGGTTTCTGTAATAGGTTTCGTTGCAGGGATTATCTCGAGAGATATGGTCTTCTTTTCTTTAAATAACTGGGGTCTTTATCTAGTCAAGAGGGAATATATTACTTCAGGCAAGGGAGCGTTCAAGTATTACGTAACGCAATTTTTGAAGATTCTTGATTTCCCTCCCCCCCATGTAACGCGCCGTAACGTTTATCCATACCCCCGTCCCCCTCCCAAAACGTTACGTATCATCCAAGTGACAATTTTTACCTAAAAGTCACAATTATGTCTACTAATCTCATGTTACCAAATTTTTTAATTAATAAATGTAATTTTATGTTTATTTTTGTTTGGCAAAATGATTACTGTTTAGTGACTGTGTAACTCGAAAATATGTTTAGTGAGCTAGCGTTAAATAAAAAAAACAATGTTACTTAACGCGTTGTTCGAACACCCCTCCCGCCCCTGTAACGCATCGTAACGTTTTACAAGACCCCCCCTCCAAATTGCGTTACGTAATACTTGAACGCCCCCAAGCGTGCTCCATCGTCGACTACATCATCGCTCACCATAAGGTAAAATTGTGGTCAAACGCGTGCCTACCAATATGATTAAAAAAAAACTGTGATTACCCAGCCATGGCAATTATGGTAATTTCCTTATGAACCGTCTGTTGGGGGAGTTCCATGTTCAGGAATTTACGTCGATGGCGGTTGGATTATTATGAATGATTCATGTTTCATTGCGGTTATTACGATAGTAAAATGTTTATAATCAAGATTGAGTCCAAACTTCATCTTGTAATCATGTAGGTAGGAATGAGTCATAAAATAATCTATTTTACTAAAGGGCTATTTTCAGCATTGGCTATTTATGGATACTTTGGCAACATATTATTCTAGAATGCGTAGGAAGGGGAGGAAACACTAGGAAGTAGTGCCGGGCGGGTTTTTTGGGGGACTGTCTTTATGTAAAACTGAATCCAAAAAGTGCTGGCTCTCGACATAATTTGAATAAATGAAATTTGATTTATTAAAAAAAAAATCCTCCTTCCGAAAATATTGACACACAACTCTGTCCTTTCAAAGTCAAAGTCAAAGCGTTTATTACAATTAGGCCATTAAACGGCACTTTTGTACGTCATCATATAAGTAGAGAGTCACTTTATATTATTTTTTAATTATTATTTTAACTGTAAAAGTTAAAATATAAATGAAAAAATAATAAAGTGACTACTGTCTATTCGGAAAGGTAGATTCTTATGGAGAAGTACGGCACAAGAAACTCCATAGTTTATATAGGTATGCTATGGGCAGAGTTGCGTGGACAATGGAGAGGCTGGCCTTTGCCCAACTGTAGGACAATATAGGCTAGATATAAAGAAAAATATTGTACAGATACAAAGGGATGTCGAGAGTATTCATTGGCACTAATCTTCAAGCACATAATCGGTTGTGCACCCGTGCCAGTAGGCCGCTGCAGATACAACTTCGCGAAATGGGGTTTAAAGACAGCCACCCAATGCAAGTTCGGTGCCCTAAGTGCCAAGTGCACTTTGAGAGATTAATGAATGCTACTGCAATAAACGTTGCCACCTACTGGGCCCAAATAATCTAAAGAGTAAACCATCGACTACAAAAGAAAATCTTCTTTCTTTGCTACATAAATATAAATACTCGGTAAGATTTGTGTGGCAGCCCTAAATTAGCGCAGACCTAATGAAGCGTTTGTAAGGATTCGCGAGCATAAGGCTATGTTCACATCAGTCACGCTACTGAATTGGATTTCTCAGGATTTGTGCGCTATTGATATCACTGGAACAATATCTACAAATAATAACATACTGCGTAGGTTGGAACGGCAGGAATTTCGGTGTTTGTCAATTAAGTGTAGGTACCTATTTTTTTATTATTGTTGATGAAATTTAATAATAGTAATTCTTTATTATCAGGCAACTAAGGTCCATAGATAAAACACACAAATTAAACATGCAAAAAATTAAAAAACTAATACACATTAATCTTAACAAACACACGAAGTGACGGCGTCGAGTTACGCTGCGCGGTGTCGCGTAGCCTGCCGCGAAAACGTCGGTAGACTACACCCTTCGGCCAGAACTCTTCCTTTAGGAACGTGTCGCGATGTTGTGTCGGAACCAGCACCACAAACGACCTGAAGTTGGCGTTGTGACGCTTTTTTTTTTTTTTTTTTTTTTTT